>UELX01000707.1:0-64033 GCA_900480035.1 Eupelmus urozonus | reverse complement strand
ACCTAGCCAGGATTCGAACCCGGGACCTTCCGTTCAGAAGGCCGAGCTCTTACCCATGAGCCACCGCGGCTCTTCAAGTTTAGTTATTTTAATAACAACTCAGAAAAATAATTAAAGAAAAAATAGTTTTTGTTATCGTTTTATTTTTACGGCCACAAGAAAATATTTTATCTCTTAGCAATGTGAATAACTATAATTACAGTTTATTAAAAAAATCTTGAAATGACCTACAAACAGCAGGTAAAATTAAAATTTATTTTATGAACGTACTTTTTGAACTTCTAATATTAGTTCTAGGAGAATATTAAATTTCTCTGTACATAGTTCAATATTAGTTTTATGAAAATATTAATTTTTATTTTGTACAAAATTTTAAAGTGATATTATATTTATATTTTTTTACTTTTTATTTAGTTTTTTACACAAATTTTATTTCAAAAACAACAAAATATTCTTTTCCTACACGGAATTATTCATCTTTGCAATTAACCTTGCAAATACAACGCTCAAGCATAAATTTATCAGCCCTTCCATGTATGCACAACGGAGCAAATATTAATACATATCATATCAAAGGGATGCTTGTATTTTACATTGCAGCTACCAGGCGACAAATATTTGTAATTAAAGTCTCGATCGCTATTTCATTGACACAGCTGTAAGCTTTTAGTAGAATCGACTGAGTATAGTCAGACACTCATAAAGACTACAATACGTAAATACTTTAAAAATAAACTTTATTTACGCTTAGTAAATCATAGCTTTTAAAAAGGTTGTCTTGTACACAGTCGTAAAAAGCAAAAAAACAATACTTACTTTGCCATCGTCAGAATCTTCCTTATCTTCGTTTTCCAGAGTAGGTTTTGTGTTATTTGAGGAATCGACGTTGTCCACTTGGCTGTCCAACACTGGGACATTGCCGTTGCCGTTGCCGTTTACTGCGGTAACTGGCGACCCCTCTTCTTCAAAACTATTTTCGGTGCCTATGGAACCTTCGCTGAAACATACAAGATTTTTTTTTAGTTTTCCCTTGTATGATCGAACCTTATTAAATTCGATTTCTTTGTTAGTTAAAAGATAATTTATTTAATATTTGTTCTGAATTCAATTTTATCGGATTAATTGTTAATCTACAATGGAATTCCATTACAGATGTTAAGCTCATGTTATATATTAATCAACGTGCAAGTACATTTTGCATAAAAGATTATTACATACTCCGAAAAATTTATATGCAAAAACAAAGTGAAAGAAAAAATAATATATTATTGAACATACCAAAAACTGAATAGAGCATTAAATTTAGATTTATGTATTTTTTATTTAACTTTATTCTCAAAAACTAAATTAATTAAATATTCAAAATTAAGTATTTAATTTTGTTGAGCCTTAATATGCTAAAAAATAATTTAGTCTTCAAAATAAAAGTTTAATTAGTTGAATCAAAAACGGTTTAATTCATTCAATTGAGAATTTCAAATTTTACTCAAAACTAGATCACGAGTTCAATTAATCATTGATATAAATACACGAATTGTACATTGTTCTTAATTTATAGGCCGCTATTTTGATACAATTATATTTAAAATGAAAACTTCATTAAGCGACCCCCAGCATTAATAAACTTAATCGTAAAAAAACGGTTTTACGAAATCTTTTCATTCACTACGCTATTTATTTATTGTATACATTTCATTTTTCTCAAACGAAACGCTCACAGTTAAAGTAGATATTTTCTAATACAGAGACTGGAAGCATCCACGCGTGACGGGAATCGATATGGAAGAATAGCCGAACCATATACCTTACACGTCAAAAGCACGTCGCAAAACGCGCACAAAGCTAGTGCAGAGAAAAAAACCTCACACGTATACCGGGAAGCTGACTTCGTTACGATACCGTATCTTTTCTAAACTTTAAAGACTCGACAACGTTGTTATAAACAAAAAGTCTCGACTAAATTTCCTGAAAGCAAAAGCCGTTATGTGCTTTAGACTCTGGAATTTCAAGTGAGAAAATGTCGCACGTCTTCAGGGACGGATGTAGGAGCAGATTAAAAATTGAAAAGTTTTCACGCTGCAGTCGGGAGAAAAGTTCTTTGGTTTGCGGGTCTTGGTGTTGCTTGGAGCTGTTAAGTACCGTTGAATTTATGTCCCAAGGCTGCGTTTTGAGAAAAGAAAATGTAATATACCGCTGATTTGTTTGTCAATTAAACCAGATGACTTTTGATGCGTGTTAAGTTAAAGTTTGAGCGACAGGAAAGAATGCAGCATTAAATATTTTAAAAGATTGTATATAGAATAAATTTTTACGTTTTTATAAAAGAATTTAAATTGAAACTTTTTTTAAACTTTTTTTTTTTGTTGAATGCTTTTGAAGTTGCACATTTTGCAACAAGTAGAACTTTCTTTGTGTAACCCTTGGTATTTATAAATACGGAACAAAATATAAAATATGAAATGAAGAATTTTTCCTGATGCAATATTTTTTACAATCACGCAATATTCTCTAAAAAATTCTTTTATCGATATTATTTGAATTCTGTAGGGTGCATGAATAAATAAAAGAAATAGTGGAAAATTCTGTTTACAAGCAGTACATAAAGAAAAAATTCACTGTCAGATGCATTGCTTCGATTCTACGAAGAAGGACATTTTTAGCATAAATAATATTACTACGAAATGTGAAAAAATTTGTTTTATATCTCAAATTATTTTCATTTATTAAAAAAAAAGATCGAAACTCTTTATAAAAATTTAGAGCACGTTCGCTTGTTAATAAACCTTTATAAATTTTAAAAATCCATTATAAATGTGTAAATTTCATTGCAACTTTTGGAATTCACGTTTTTATTAAAAAATGAAATCAACTTATATAGGTTTGACGCAACCTTAGTAATACGCTTATACATGATATTCAATTTGTATTTTTACTTTATTTAGATACATAAAGAAAAACAATATTTTAAAACTTTATTACTATGTTATTATTATGAATATTAAACAAATTAGATTCACTTTACTTGAAGCATAAACAATCTCTTCATAATCTCAACGCAAACCATAAATACACCCAAACAAAACCTTCAGCCTCAGCTCATCATTCCACAACCCACTCTGATTAGCTCTCAAAAACCAACGCAAAAGCAAAAAAACAAACTCCTCTCTGAATTCATTGGAAAGGTATATCGACAGTCAGTGTGCATGTGCGCTCACGGCGCACGCGATAAGCTTATTATTTTAGCATAGCCGCGGAAACGTGCCTCGAATAAAGCTCGGCCCGAGGTTTACGATTGCATTATGCTACGGCGAGAGAGACAGAAAAAGGCGATATTTTTCAAGGCTTCGCGCGCTCGCGCCGGCTGCCGTCGCCGCCGGCTTGACTTCTACTACTTAACTCTCTTCCAGCTATTAATCACCGAACTGCGCGTTGCATTAATTTTTTCTTTTAACTCGCTGCACGCGAACAGGGAAGTCGTTATTGACTTGGATACTGGCGCTCGTAAAGTGCATTCTTTTCGAGAAACGAGCTTCTTTGCGAGTTATGGGAGGGTAATTATCTGTCTTTAAGGGGGTTCTTGATTAAGGGGACGCACGAGGGTATGGATTTTGCGTTTATATTATCTTTCTGGCTTCCGCTCGTGTTGGCTGATTAAAAGCTTTTATTTTGTATTCTGAATTTATAATGTTCGATGTAGTTTTATTTTAAAAAAGGCACACGTAGTGTAATAAAGATTATGCGAATATTGATTTTTAATACATTTTGAATTATTTACAAAACAAGAATATCGAAGTTACGAAAGACCGATAATCCGTCGCGCAAAAAATACCAACTTGGCAACAGTCGTATTATCCGCTTTTTTACTCTATCAATTCCCTTCGTTTTCCAAACTATAAATCATCCCAACCTCCCCTTGCAATCGACATCCAAGAATTTACCGATACATTAAATTCTCCTTACCCTCTCGCGATCGATAAAACAAAAACGAAACTATTTTCATAGAAAACTGCATACTCCTTCGTCCATCGCTATACCTTCATACACCCCTCGACGGGATTGATCTCGCGAGCGGCTTTATCGGTTTTAACGCTTGGGAAGCGATCAAGGGCGCGTGCACTGCCATTTTTTTCCTTTATGAAATGCTCTCCTTTTTCCTTCCGATGCACACGCTCGCAGGATAAACCCGGGAAAATTCCTCACTGGCGACGAAAGCGAAGAAAAAAAAATTACGGCGCTGTGTAGGTACGAAGAAAGGTCAATACTAGTCGGACGACGAAATAAAGTCAAATTACGGAAGAGAAAAAAAAATTTGCATGCAAAATCGCGGGACTGGAGAAAAGTGGGCGAGGATCATCAAGGACTTACGGTGATAAATGTCGTCGCATAGATCTTGAAAGACTCTTCAGGGTAATGTGCGGATGCGGATAGCTCTTCTTTCGGTGTTCTGAAACAGATTCAAATGGGATACAGTTGAGCGTTATCAAAGGGTCATTTTTCAGGCGGACAGGAATGCCGGGGAATTGAAAGTAACGAGCGGTTGTCAATCCTCGTTTGATCGTATGGGGAGCTTCGAAGCTTTAATGGTTATCTTTTGGGTATTATGAATTTAAATTCTTTTTTAATTTTCGTTATTGCGTTTAAGTATTCATGTATATTATTTTGTAATAAAATAGTCGATTAATAATCTGCATTCAGTTTATATAAAATCTCACATTAACTTTAATTGTTTAATAAAAATTTTACACTTTATTGATTTTTGAAGACTTTAAAATATAGTTAGCATAAAGTCTGTTATTTAAATCATCATTGAAGAACTCATGATTGATATAAAGTGAAAATTAAAAAATATACTTTGTAAAAATAAATAGGATAAGACAATTGAAAACTTTTACTTACGTAGCATGAATGCATCTTAGCAATAAAGCAAAAGAACTGTAATAATATCAGAACTGGGTCATTGGGTTAAACAGATTGAATTCGCTAAATACTTTTTATAACGTATACAAACTTTTTTGTTCGATAACATCATTTTCACATTGCATGTGTCCCATTTCGCGACGCATTTACTTTGTATTACTATGAAATTACTTTTGACGATGTACCTTTTAATTTATTTATTTCATATTAATATTTATCTCATTTTATCAATATATCTCAGAAATAATTGTTACAGTAGTTTGATGATGATACACCACAATAGAAATATGTACGTACATTCATAACTAAAGATTCTCAAAATATAGTATAGTTCATCTAAAGTTATGAGTATCGTACAAAGTTTTTCTTAATATTCTTATTTTATTTATGAATTGTGTAGAATGCATGTATAAAATTAATTGAATACATAATTAATCATTTCAATGAAACAATCGTATGATTTTAAAACTCTAAAATTGAGATAATATTACGCTTATCTAATTTTGATATTTATAAACACTACTATTTTAACGAATAATAAAGATCTATTGATCCATCGTTTATTGACATAAATTTATCCGACAAAGGATCTGTAAAAGCTAAAAGATCAAATGTTATTTTTGTCAATATATATTGTGAAAAAACTACCCATAAAAGCCCAAAATACATTGTATCAATAGAATACTGGTTAAACCTATACAACATCAGATAGAAAAAGTTCGCGTAAACACGAAAAAAATTCTTTGCCGATCTGCGATTACAACTCTGTGAATACAAAAAGTCAAAGGTTTCACGAAAATGAAAAAAAGTTTGTTACAGCCGCGTCATGTATAATGAAATACTGTGTCGTGTCATTGACATTTTCGACAGTTGACTGAATCCCCCATCTTTTTTTGTCGTGCCTGTTTTTCTCAAGGCACGTGTATTCTTTTTAACTGCGTGAATTCTTAGAAAAAGCAAACGAGGATAAAAATTGTTTCGCTTATTATTGTTATATCTGTAAAATATACAGATAATTGTACTACTACTATATATGTATATTATTGATTCATTAAATTAAACATCGTAAAATATTAGTTATAAAACATATAGAATCATTATAATTACTGACATATTGTAATACTGCATAAATCTTATTAAACACTTTATTAAAATTTAAATAATTATAAACTATTATAATTTTTAATTAGAAACAAATGTTATTACCGTTTCATAATTTTTCTTCAAACATTAACAAATTTATTGATTCTAAAATTATAACTATGCCATAAACTTTAAAAGTGCATCATCGACCGAGTTTTAATTTAATAGTTTGCTTAATTACATACAGATCAAAGACAGACGAATAATTATTCTGAAAATTTTCTAATTAACGCATCTGAGGAGTAAAAATAAATGGTGAGATCAAAATTTATTTTTAAAATTTAAAGAAAAAAAAAAAATTTTATTTAAAAAATAAAAATAATATTAAATTAAAAAAAAAGCTTAAATTTTTTGCAATATTTTTACGAAAAAAAAATTAGAAATATAATTATAATTATTCGTCATTCATCATCATTAATTTAGAAATTAATTCTAACTAAATATAAAACATTAACGCCTCGTTTTTAATAAATAATACCGTATTGAATGACTAGCAAACATCGACAGACATTAAAGCAATTTTACTACAGAAAAGCGTTTGCTAAATCATTGAAAAATCGAATTTGCAAAGAGTCAAATCCCAAAACACTAATAGAGAACATCACGTGCAGCTCACGTAGAGAACGAGTAATAAAAGTCTCTCGCGGAACGTTAAGCTGTTTCGTAATTTTGGCAGTCCGCGCCAAGATTATTTCACTCTCTCTGCGTAGACGTACCGTCGTCTGTTATAAGACTCCCGGGTGGTACCTAAACGTCTTGCAAACTCGTGCAATTAACGAGCTCTCTTGTCGTTGGCAGTCTTTTGTGCTTAAAGAGCTCGCATCATTCATAAAATAAGAATGAACACTTCAGAGTTTAATGGTTAGCGATTTCATTACAGTTCTTTTAATATATAATATTAGATCTATCCGCTTCGTTTTATTATCATTTATTTTTAGAAAATAAGAATAAAAGAATGAAGGAAACTTGTTATGTTAAGTTGATAATTCTTAATTTTTGGCAAGTCATTATTAATGCATAATTTGTATAATTTTAAAAAATATCACGTGCAAAACTTATTATTACGTGAATAAAATTTTAATATGCCAGACATTTGCATTACTAGATATACAGCGCAAAAGAAATTTCGAGTGTAATGAACTACAGTGACAGGCGCTTATTTAAATCGCTTGGACAAAATTATCTGTCTGCGCGTGTCGAAGTTCATGACAGGGGGCGTTATAGGATTTTAATGGCGGTGCAGTAGAATTTTGCAATAAAAATATGTAAACAAGAGCCGATTAGCATTGTATTATATATAATTTAACTCGCGAACCATTATGATTTATTATAATCTCAAAAAAAATATTAATTTACAAGAAAAAATACAAAAATTATTTTTACTACTGCACATGGTGCTTAAATTAAAAATTATGGAATTACTTTTATTATTCAAAATCAAAATGTGAGATAATCAATTTGAATTATACATTATATAACTTTTGAAATATAATATTGAAGAGCGGACTATTTTAAATATTTTCTGGTGGTATTTTATTCAATTGTAGAATACATATTTTCTTACATAATAGACAACAGCTCAAATTTTATGAAACACCTATAGTGATTAAAGCTATAGAATTCAAACTCTTTAGGATCTTTTAAAGATAAATTTTTAATTAATCAATCTATTGAATTTTATGTGCTTAGTTCAAAAATAACAACCGCTCGAAACTTTTAACACAATCGATAGTATTCATTATTCTAAAATGGTGTATCTAGGAACATATACTCACGGTCGCCATATCCGCGGTCACTAAAGCGTGGAATGCTGGGCTTTCTGTCGCGGTCGCGATCCGAGCCGACCGATTCTGTTGGTGATCCAAACCGGGCTACGTCGAATTTGTCCCCGGCGTCCATCGCGAACACCTTCTCCATCTCCTCGTCCAGCTCTTGAACCGTTTGCGCGCCATGTCCGTCGGTCTATAACAGTAGAACAAAAATAATGATTAGATTCAGAGTACTATTTGGTACATTTTAATTTTGTGGAGCGGTTGACTAGATAGTTGAAGATTTATAATATTTTTTTCAGTGGAGAAAACCATGGTGGTATGAATGATTGATTGTCGAAAAGTAGCTTTTGGCATGGATAGTAATTGGATGGATGACTGATTGAGATGGATTGAGAACCATTTTTTAATGATTTTCTCAGGCTACATGGATAACCGTTTTTCGAAAGTGTCTAAGTAAACTTCAACTTCTTCCTGGTGTGAGTTTTCGCTTTATCCTGGTTTTTACTAAGCTACGAGAATTTTTATAACGAAATAACTGTAGAAGCTTGCTTAATTAACTTATAGCCCAAAGTTTTTCGAAAAGGATAGGATTAGAATCAACCCATTCACAAGAAGATGGAGTAGTCCTGTTTTTTTATTTTTAGATCTATTTATTTGAACTATTTTTATTTGTATCTGAAAGTCAATTTCTTTTTTATTTTTATAAACTAAATTACTTATTTAACAAATGTGAGCAATAAATGTATAAATATAAGAATCAAAAAATGTTAATATCTTATCATAAATCAATGACTCTAATAATTTTATATATTTAGTTAGTCTTATTACATTTTCTTAAGTATAGAAATGCGTGTTTGCATGCAAACCGAGGACTATGATAATAAAATTTGTTTCGTTAACATTGATGCACAAAAGGTAAAGAATAAAGATCAATAAAACGAAAATCAAACCACCCTTTAGAATTTAAATGAGAAGAAATATGTAAATGATATTCAAAATATACGCGCATCTTTGTGCGCTTCAAATTTTAATTTCAAAAGATGTACTTACATATGGTTTTATCGAAACCAAAACTAAAAAAAGCAAAATTGCTTCAAACCAGTGCACATACATTTCAAAAGAATTTAACTTTATGAATTAAAAAAATTAGCAATCTGGAATTGATTATTTACAATTAGTATGAATTATTCGCTCATTTCTTTTTCCTTTATTTTCAAATTTATTCAGATCAAAATCAAAAGAAGGTCAATTGCTTCTATCAGTTTGCCCCAGAAAAAAGATGAATCTTGTGTCAAATTTCTTTGAAAATATTTAAACAATTTATTCTTTTATCAATTTCAAGTGTCCCTCCCTTTCTCTACTCTAGTTCCTTTTGCATGTTTTTAACCTTCCAAGTTTAATGTATCCGTCAGTCAAATTTTTCGCTGTAGCACCGTCAAGCCATTATACGCACACACAAGAGGCCCGAGCTCTGCTTTCCCATTGCCGCCTTATGTCGCACGTAATCCAAGTGCCAATATTTCTCCTTCCTCAACAGACCTATTAGCACCTGCGGACGTATCAAGGCTGAGCGCTAAGTAAATGGTCTCAAAATCGAGCGAAAAAAGCACTTGATGAACTTGCGTTATAGTGGGTAAAGGCTGGTGGGTGTATGAAAAATGTAGGGTTAATTTAATTATTTTATCATGTGATTTGTGACCTCGGGTGGAATTAAAATTTTTAAAGATGTAAAATATTAATTTTTAATGAAAAGAAATTTTTATTTTTTTTATAGTTGCTCATGATTTTTATGAATTACTGTCTTTAGTTTTAGTAATAATGTAAAAGTTCTTTAAAAATCATAAATTTGTAATTTGTTGAAGCAAAAGTATAATAATACAAAATAATTAGTTTCCTTCTAAATAGTATTCTCAAATGACTTTCAGTTATCTCTTGTAGCGTGGGTTATGCCAATGAAAACTGTGAAGTTTTTCGCGGCTTTTATAGTATTTACGAGACAGAACCAGATAAATTTGAGGTCAATGAAAAGAGCAGAACATGAGTGATAACTGAGAGCGTTATCTCCACAGTAGGATTCAGAATGAGAGGAAAAAGAATCAGTGGAAATACAAACAGGATTTTGGATTATTTTAATGCAAGAAATAAAAAGCAGACTATAGCGATAGACGGAACTGCAGTTCCCCCCATGGGGGTCATATTCAACGTCGCGAAAGAAAGAAAACAAAGGGAAAAAGTAAAGAAAAATGATGAAAAGCAAAAGACAACCGAAAGGCCAAAGAAGAAAGGGATAAACTTGAGGAAAGAAATACATTGAAAAAGTTTCTTGAGAAAAAAGAAAAGGTCACGAAGAAAGATAAAGTAGTCACAGAAGACTCAGGTGAAGACAGCTACGCGAGGGTTAAATAGGGGACCTGCGTGAACAAATGGTCAAACGGAAGTCGGGAAGTGTAAAATAGAAGTGGGCGAGCATAAGGTGCAGAATTTTCCGTCTGCAGGCTATTTGAAGTATAGACACGTATGCGATACAGGGATCTAATTAGGTAAGAATGGTAAGTCAGAGTGGATTCACGTTGACTGGACAGTGATTAAGAAAAATAGTTATTTAGGAAATTAGAGGATAGAAAGTAAGATCGAAGAAGGAACGTATAAATAAGCTAAAGAATTTAAATATTGGGATATTAAGAATGACAGCAGAGAAAGGACAGAAAGTTGCTTAAAGAGGCTGCACGTTGAAATAAAAGGGATTTAAGGATGACAGCCAGGACAAATGGGATCATGAATATACATCCAAGCTCAAAATTCAAATTAAAACCAAAGTTAAATTAAAACATTAATTTTTTATTTTAATTTTTTTGCTCTTTTTAAATTTTTTCCTGATTTCAGACTTAAAGTGGGTGGCATATTCATTAGAATGTTTTTTATTAATGCTATATAAACTTAAAAATTCGTATAAATTGAGCGCATATTAATATTGCTCATTTATTCACTTTAGAAATTTAATATTTTTGAAACAAATTACAATAATTATGTAGTAAAATTGTGAAAAAATTTATTGATATTTTAAATTTATTAGAATGGTGATTTATTTCCTCATAATAACTATCTCTTGAAATTATATTATTTAATTCTATATTATAAAATAGGCAATTCGTGATGTTGCTTTTTCTACCTGTTTAAAGCTTGTCTGTTTTAATTAAGGCACAGAAGAAATCAAAGCATCATATATTTATGAATTTTGTAATTATGCGCTAATGTAAAAAATAAACGTATGTAAATACGGACATAAGCTCCATATAGGATGCATTAAAGGGGGAGTAAAAAGCAAACATTTGTTGAACTTGAAATAAATACATATCATTATTGCATTATTTTTAATTTTTAAACATTGTTTATATTTACTTTCTAGAGATATTTGCAAAACGATTCGTATAATATTAAAAAAAAAAATAATTTAAAATATCAAATTTATCAATAAAGTGTAAACATATACTTATATTTACCTATACATTTGGTTAATTTATTTCAGGTTTATTTTTCTTGGCTACATAGTGCTAAAATTATTTGACTTATCATTTCTAATAGAACGTTTATTTTCTATCTCTGATGTTTTTTTTATATCGTGCATCACTTCGGAAATGAAATAAAGTCACTCCATACATACAAATTCTTTAATATCCCCAACCTCGTCAATCTCCCCCTCCTTATTATCACGGAAAACGTATAAAAAAAAAACCATAGATTCCACCTTCGACTACATCCAGCAAAAAATGTCCTAATTAAACCCGCGCGCAGCTCCACCTTAATCCAGCCGTTCAAACCCTAACAATACACCCCCGTAAAAAAGCAGCACTCAAGCGGGGGCGGCGATAAAAACAAAATGCAGTGACGAGACAGGAGGAGGAACAACGAAACTCGCTTGCTAATGTGCAGGCTAGGAAGCGGAAGCCGGGGGGCACGTGACTGGCTGCACACTGCGCGCTGCTGCTGCTGCAGCGGCGAGGACGTGCGCACCGGTCGATGCGGCGCCGCTTGCGCCCTTGAACTTGAGCTTTCGGCGCTACTCTCGCTCTCTCTCTCTCTCTCCCTGAAAATCTCGATCTTGCACTTTTCTTCTCATCTCTGCGCTTTTTTACGCGTGCCAGCGGGGCACGTCTAGCCTTCGGCCTGCTCGTCTTTAAGGAAGCTTTTTGGCGGCGCTGGAGGCGAGCTTTTTTTGGCAGGGTTAACCGTTAATTGCTTGCAAGTTAGTGGCTGGCGGGCCTAGACGTTTGTAATCTTTTTTGGTGGGCGGATCTTTTTTTTGGAGGTTGAATGTCTGGAATTTGGAGTCTTCTTTGGGCATCTAATATTGAAGTCAAAATATTGGACATTGCTATTTGTAATGTGTAGGATTAATATTGTTGTCAATATTATGCTACAGATACTCTATTTGATACATATTATATATATATTGTCCATAGTATTAAAATAAATTATTGTTACAAAAATTAAATTGAATCAATTTTGTTCGTGTGACTTAACACCACAACTTAAATTTAATTTGATAATATTAACAAAACAATAGCTCAGTTAGTAGAGTGCAAGTCTTACTTAGCAAAGTTTTTGTGAAATAATTTTCTCCACAATATTGTTTTTATTTTATTGTTCTTATTCATGTATAGACAACATATAGAAAATATGTTATTAGTTTACCTTTCCCATAATATTGCCAATATATTAGATATTATCAATCTAATATATTGCCAATAGTAATATTCAGTGTATTAGCAATATATTTTGCATAGCTCCGTGATTTTTGCATGGAAGGTTACGAAAAGATAATGTTTTAAGTATATAGTCAATATACATTTTAAATTAATGTCAGTTAAAATGAAATTTTTAAGATCAGAATTTTTTTAGGAACTGTTTGAGAAACAGAAATTTTTTGAATGAATATGGAATATGGATATATGTGTATTTGTTAGTAGCCAGAATTTGTACTAAGCAGGATTTGATTTGTATAGATCATGATCTTCATTTAGTAATTAATAAATCGTAATACGTTCCACGTGTAGACAATGAAAAAAAACGAAGACTCTGAGTTTTTAAAGAATTCATATCAGTTTTATATTTTACGAGCTGCACTGTCAGCGAATGATAACTGCTCAATGGATTAGTTAATTTAGTGTAAGTGGATCATTTTTTACTTTATGAAGACATAAGATTAGCATAAAATCGGTTTCATAATTCAAACAAACGAGAAGTTCGGATTTTAAATTAAGCATACAATGATTAAATTGAAACCCTTCGCGCTATAAATAATTATTATCATTAGTATTATTGCGAATGCTGAATAATTTTCATTCCCTGTTAAGTGCTGCAGTAACTTTATTGTAATGTAGAATTGCTAGTTAAAGATAATTTTAAATAAAAGTTTTTTAAACTTTCTTTTAGATATCAAAGTTTCAATCAATTAAATTTGAGTAATAAAGCAAGACACGAATTATTCTTGCATTATATATATAGCTTTTGAGTACACTTAAGAATAAAAATTACTTTAAATTATAATACATTGTACACGAAAAAGTAAAATATAATGAATGTGCAAAAATGTAATTTATTCGTTTTTAAACGCAGCTATATATAAATATAAAAACGATTAGTCATGCTTGTATCATTATTCTAGTTTTCGTAATAAATCACGCAGACTAAAAAACAATTTAAAGAGAAAAATATAACGCTTTGCAAGCAGCTTATTTAATATAAATCATGAGTAAACCTTTAAATTTTAATTATAAATTTTTATTTGAACTGATTTGTAATAAATCTTTTAAATTTTATTTAATTACTTTTGTAACCAAAAGAATCTTATTACGCCATATAACAGCTTTTAAAAACAATTACCTTTAAATATTTAAGCTTCACATTTTCATTTATATTGGTTGATAAAAATTCTTTAAAATGATACGCAAACATTAAATTTATTAATTACCTACGAAATAGCTATTTTTTGGCCATTTTATATCTTATGAATCATTAATTGGCCATTGAATCTTTTTAATCAAACAAACTCATAGAGTCTAATAGGATTCACAACAAACATAAACTAATTTTTTATATAACCATGGCAGACCAATCTTCGACCCATAATCTTAAAGTTTCAAACATCTTTCACTTTTTAGCATTTGCTTCTCTATACCGTTCATCTAACGCTCGTAAAGAGACTTTTCTCCCATCTTTTGCGCGCCTGGATCCCTAGAGAGCGAGAGAAGTGCACGTGATGCCTGACGAATGCTCTCGGATTTTAACGACTTTCTTCTAGCTGCATAATACCGACTGTCGCGTGCTGTGTGCAGATTCTAGAAGCTTCTTAAACGCAATTTCTTTATTTTTATTTCCGTTATCGCGTGTCTCTCCTTGCTTGTGATTCTTCGAAAGGTTGGAATTATATATTTAAGTTGAAAAATATGGAAGAGAATATTGTCACGCGCTATAGCATACTGTGAAATTTGTAAATTGAGTGACTTTTGAAGTTTGCTTGTTCTAGAAGGTATCCTAAAACTTTAGAGTAATATCGCGCGTGTATATTGTCACAAAACTTGTACATTAACGCGGAAGATGGAATCTTGTAGTTACTAGCTACCATGGGGACCAGTTTGCTTTTATTTAATATTGGATTTCGTCTTTCTTGTAACCGACAACTAGAAGTTAACAACTTAATTTTTTCTCAAAATTTAAAATTGAATAAAAAGAATGAATTTTCGGCGTTCTTGAAACTGAAAAGTTTTAAGTCATCTTAAACTTTATGAAATACCATTTAAAAAATACGGGGCAACCTAAAGATATGTATTTTTCATCAAACATTTAAGCAATATTTTTCTTCGTATAATAAGCAACGGAATACACACGTACACTTAAGCTTGTAAAAGTATCTAAAAAATTAAAATATAAAACCTTATTTACGTCATCTTATATGGAGAACTAACTATAAGTATATTTAAAAATTATTTTTATTTAAGAGTAAGCCGTATATTTATCAGGATTATTACACTAAAAATCTAATTTTTAAAAATATTTTGACATTTTTTTTACTAATTAATATAGTATTTCACATTGCATTTAAACTAATGATTGGTATTATCATAAAACTTAATTAATTTCATAAAGTTCAACCCGACTTTTTCTATTAGTATACCGAACTTCGTGCGTCACAGTTGGATCACCCCATGACCCACCTATTTTGTTTCACTTTGTTCTTCATTAAGCATGTTTCTTCGGGATTTTAAACGACTTCAAGGTATTTTTATAGGTTTTCCGCATCATGAATTTATATTTACTGTAAAAAACATTGTTTTGTAGAAAAAATTATGTAATTGTTATTAAATAAAGAATATAAAAAGCACTTATTACGATATAAATCTTTCATCATTCAAGAGGTTAATAAATCTTGCTTTAAATTGTTTCTTCTTCGTTTCTTAGAGAGAAAAGAATTTATTTGCCGACATTTACAGCATTTTTAGAGAAACCCATTATTCACATTTCTTAAACTTTTATGTACAAAAGTTTTAGAGTGTTATTTGAAATAGAACTTTTATTTTATCATAACAATTTTTGGTAAAAATAAAAGAACGCTTGAAAGTTCTATCATCAAAAAAATCATTTCCATAGATCGAGTCAAAAGGGGTAGGATTTAAAGATAATAACTGATGGTTAATTTGCCATGCAAAGCTATAATAAACTTTTAATCCCACCTATTAACCATATGTAAATAAAATAGCGAATGTATCTTTCGCCCACATTTTACAATTTAGATTCGTCAAATTTGCAATTTAAAGGAGCCTTTTTGACGGCATTGACCAAATCTGCCCCTCTTCAAAGTACTATTCACCTCGCTATTCACGCGCGTCAAAAAATTACAGTCATTTGCAAATTCAAACATTCTTTTAAAAGCAGTTAATTTACATAAAAAAACTTTTATAATCAATTTAAAAAAAGTAATAACTAAGTTCCTTTTACTAACATAAAAGATCTTTTATGATAATTATTATAGATTTGAATTCTTTATTAACTCTTTTTATAAAATCTCACCGATAATCAAAATCACTTCTTGCAATCCCTCCCCACGAATGCTCCATTAAAAAACAAAAAAACCAAAAATATACATCGATCATTCACATCTATCATAAAAACTCAACGCCCAGCAAAGATTCAACAACCCCCTGCAAACTCCCACACCCACCGGCGACTTCAAGCTAACCAACCGTATCGCAGATTACAGCTTATTATACAATTATCCCTACGCAGCTGCTCTCTGCCATTTAAACGCTCTAAATCGCATTGGCCTAAGCCACGAGAGAGGCAGATTCCCTCCTCGCGCGCGAATCCACTCTTGCACATCATGCACGTCGCGTGCCGACATCGGCTGCACGCGCGCTATATATAAAGCCGCTGGGGGGGTGGCTAGGGGGTGGCTCATCGATTTTCCCGAAGTGCGAGAGAGAGTAAAGTCCATTTCGAGCAGCGGCGCTCTCGAGCCTGTGCGCCAGAAAGGTGACAAGCGCACACACTCGCCGACAAAGATTCTGGCCTAGCGCGCGGCCGGAAGCCGCGGGATTTTAGGGATAAGCGGTGTGAAGAGGCCAGAGCGATGGGGAAGTTTTAATATTGGAGGAGAGAGCTGGCTTAGAGGAAAATATTCGCGTGGAAGATGAAGTTTGATGAGGAACTGGGGAGGAGGATCGATGAAGTTTCGAGTGGGTGGCTGCCCTTTTGAGATCGTCGGGCTGGATTTATTGGATGTTTGATTTAATGTTGTGAGCCTGGTGCTTTTTTAACTTTTGAATTTCAACAGCTTTTTGAGCAAGGTTTATGTTTATATATATATATATTTTTTTAATTCTTATGGGTGAATTTTATATTTATAAAAACTTCACGATATATTTATAATAAAAATTCAATTGAAAGCAAATGATACTTGCACAAAGATTTGAATTTATTTTTAAACAAACATTTTTATGTAACTGTGATATTTGTTACGGTATTATTACGTGTGCATGTATGAAAATGATAGTGCGATATAAAAAATGCTTAGGTTTTATGAAGTTATTTTTAGATTCTAAAGAATAACGTTATGCGTTGAGTGTATGCATACTTATATACTAATATTATATTGAGTTTTCACTACAACTATAGGTGCATCGATGAAAGTTACAATTTATATTTAGAAACCACGTTCGATGAGAATAGAAGCTGATGTTTCAATCAATAATTACTAATTTTTTACGGACATAGAGTTTCTGTATTTCCGCATTAGAATAAGGGTTAATTGAATTCTTGAGTTTATCGTTGTATCAATTTGAAGAATTATGATGGAAATGTAGATACGTCGATATGAAAGGAGAGGTCATTCTTCACAGTACGTGTTTGTAAAATAAAAAAAATAAAAAAGTTGATAAATTAAAAATTTAAGACAATAAAATTCAATAGAAGTTTTATTGATTAAATTATAAAATAAATGAAAAATCGTGAGCTGTCATTCAAACACTTCGATTGACATAAGAGGATAACAACTTACAGTTCGTCCAGTTAAGTGAAGAGAGTAGGTTTCCTAAAGAGGTGATTCCATATTCTTAGTTACGTCAAATAATTCACTTCACTTTAAAGTATTAACTGGGTTTTAAACGCCCGCAGCCGCCGTACTATAATAACAATCGAATTTCAAGAATCAGCAACCTTTACACAATTATCTTAAACTTAACTTCGTTATTAATGTACTTAAAGCGAAAAGGAGAACTTGCACGCCAGCTTAAAAAGACGAGAAATAAACGCTACCATTAGAAGTCAAACAAAATTATTCTAATTAGTGCCTAAAGGAAGTACTCGTGAAACAATAAAAAGCAAATTCAATGACGTATGTATGTGTGTATGAGTGTGTACATAGAAGTGAAAATGTTCTTTTAATGAAAAGAAGGAGATGAAAATAGCTAAATATTTCGTTTGCGCTAAGAATATGATGTTTGAGAATTTAATTAGTCATTACGAAGCTGAAATAATATTTTAATGTCTGTTATATCTAATGATAACAGATGAGCTTGAATTAAGTGGATAATTATACTATCAAAGCAAAATGAAAAGAACAAACAAAACCCAATTTTAAATAAAACACGCTTCAAGATCAACAATTTCCGTTAAAAAAAGAATCCACAAACCCAAACATTAAAAGACTCTCGTTGACAAAATCCAATTCCACCAGCACTTCCGCACACCCAGCCGAAAAATGAAAAAGTCCACCCACGCTACCGCACGAAAAAACGTAACAAACTATCAGCTCGTCAGTGCAAGTGCTCCAATACCCCCACCATACATGTAACCACTTATCAGAGAAACAAATACGAACAGAACAAAAATAAATTTACAGTATTAGTAGTAGCAGGTGTCGGTGCTCTACTGGTAGCCCAACCAGCACTGGCGGACGAGTGGCCGTGCCCGCGCGGACGAGCGGACTGCTAGCGTACTTCCGGGCAGCGCTGCAGCAGCAGCAGCCGGTGGCGGCAACGGGCATGGCATCCCGGGCCGGAATGCTATACGGCCAGAATGAGCCGGCGCCGCTTCGGAGCGGGATGCGCCGGCGCGCCGCAAGTTCCTCCTGCCGCCCCCCGCTCACTGGGGGGGTGAGAGCCACCCCGCGCGCGTTTTGTGTATATAGTTCGCGAGCTGGGAGTGTCTGTGTGTGCGTTACGGTACTCTACAATGCTTTTTAAATTTAATGTAAATTACTGGCATTTTTTGTAAGTGTAGGGTAGGAGGAAGTCGATGCTGGAATGTTAGTTTTATTCGCGTTTGCTTTAGATTTAATGTGTCGTTGGGTTACAAAGTTTAATGCGAATGTGGCACTTTTCATATTTACATACATTTTTTTTTAACGAGGTTCTATAGTCCTATTGACTGTGAATCTGATAGTGTTCTTTGACTATTAAATTGCATTAAATTGCAATATAAGCAAATACAGGATTCTCCGTAATGATATGCCCTATTTCTGTGTAAAATTTCAGAGCTAGGAGATTAAAACGGAAAGCAAAAGAAACAGTAACTCGGAATAGTAATAGTAAATTGAGTATTGGATTTCAGATGAGTTCAAGTAACTAAAAAGGTTTTGAATTCTGATACTTTTAATTTTCAGTAAAAACATAACTAAATTGTCAAAAAAAATCTAGTTGATTGATCATCTACTTCATTCGGATATATTTTAGCATAATATACCATTTAATTATTTAAAATGAATCTTTCACTGTTTGAGAATAATATTATTCTTCCACAAATCAATAATTTTCTTCTAATTGATTTTGAATTTTTTTTTTAAATACTAAAATTACAATTTATTTTATTTTTATAAAACTTTAAAATTTATAGTCCTGATCATCTTTTAAAGTCGTTATCATTTTAATTTCGCTAAATATTTTACACATTTTACAATACAATATAATAAAATAGATTGTTTAAGAATTATTAATTTTTTTATGATTTAAAGAGAACAAAAAAAATCGCTTAATAAATTTTTACAGAATATAATAGTCTAACCTTGAATGAATATTTTAGAAACGAAAAGTAATACAAAATAATTTATAAACCATCATCACGCTGAAATATTGGCAAATTGTAGGGCTACTTAAATTGTCTAGTATCAAATATTAAGTGTTATATATTTATCCAAGAAATCGATAATCAGTTAAACTTTTTTTGCCAAGAATAATAACTTACAGTTCACGGTTATAGACTGAATGTACAGACATAAATAATAAATCCACAATGTCACTGTAATTTAGTAAAGGGTTGAATTATTTGAAACAGATGAATTGCTGTTGGTGATTATGGTTAAAAATTTCTAAATATACGAACGTGCGATCTTTAAACTCAATCAAGGTTAAACTGAATTTTGATAAATGATTGTAGTAACTAAATTTTGTTCAAGTTACAAGGCAAAATCGCTCAGTATTTAATACATCTATTAATACATAACTGATTTTTTTACATTTGACTACCTAAAAATATACGTCAAGGGTAATAAATTATTTGATTTATGACACATGATAATAGATACAATAGTACGAGGAGCGGAGCACGTGGTGTACGTGTATGGACCATCCAAGTCCTTCAACTTGGGATTTATTAGTCATCCTTGCACATTAATCATCGCGCGGTTTTTAAAACTTGTATTATTATATTTTAGGTTTACAACGTAAAAAATTACATTGAAGGCTGATTAACTGTTAAAAAGGACTAAATTTTAATATAAGTTTAATGAGTGTACGCTTATTAACCCAGATTTTATTTTGTAGTTAGACGTTGTAACTCCACTTTATAACATATCTATTCGTTTTTTATTTTTAGTTAAAAACTTGAAATACTAATTTCAAAGTATTTATGTGTTTCCATTCTCATGAAAACACAAATTAAAGTAAAATTAAAACTTTATTTAAATAGATTAAGTACGTTATAATAAGTAATTTATTAAAGCTTTAAGGATAGACAACATCGTAATTATTGCTGTTATAGTATTAGTTGCCAATATAGAAAAAGATAAGAAGGGATTTAAATGCAGTATACTAAATCAATTAGGACGCATTGAAAAGTTCTCAACCCCTGCAGAAAACAATCAATAATTCGATGTAATAAAATCGTTTGTGAAATATTCAAAAATTCATTTAAAATTTGCTCAAAACCATTAGACCTAAATAACCATTCATTTTCATTAATATAAATCTTTCTCTCTTCCTCATTATCATACGAATTCTTCAACCCATTTATCACTCTCGCATTTATCTGTTTTCCTCTCGATTTCCTCCCTATGAACTGGCACATGGGAATTTCGCTACGCAGAAAGAAAAATTCAGTCTGCTAATAAAGGGAAATAACTTCCGGGCATATGTGATTACAAAATTACATTATTTACACGTGAATACGGACGGAATATAAAATTTTCATTCTACCATTGCCGTAAAGTGATTTATCAGAAAACTAATAAGATGTAGGATATCATGCGAGTGTATATAGTCACGCGATCTTCTCCCAACATTGTTTCCATTTAAGCATCGGTTAGCAATGCTGAAATTCATTAGACTTCAGATTTGCTGGAAACTTTTGAATCTTCGCATAAACCTCAGCAAAAGCATCTTGATTTTTTGTTACTCGTAAAATACGAGTGCTATACTCATACATCCAACCTCAAAAGAAAGTAGTTTTAATTAGTTACTAAGAAATAACTATATTTCGGGTAAAATATGGAAGCAATCGAGATATCTTTCTTACTTGGCATAACTTTATACCCAAAAGTAGAAATATACGAATATAACAATCTAGTTAAGAAGTCCACACCACTGGAAATAATTTCCACTCGCAAAACTTTTCATTCTTCACATTCAAAAACTTTTTAACTCAATTACTCATCTAGTCAACAACTCCAGATCGATACCAGTTCGCTGCCTGAAACTTTACCTACTAAACATGAACTATTCCTACTTTCCGGCATTTCCACGCGAACCTCAATTAACATACACCTCTGCTCTAAATCCCTCATCCCCGTAGCCATCATTATTCTCGTTAACCATTCTCTGAACTCCTTAACAATTGGCGGGATCTCATTTGAATAGCTCCAGCCAGGATCGGCTCAGCCGGCGGATCGATAAAACTAGCCGACGTTGACGCACGTACACCGCGCGCTGGATCAGAGCTCTGACTCTCTCTCTCTCTCTCCGCCCCGGACGACCCAGAAATGCACGCCCCGCTCTCTGGAGTGGGTGGAGGAGAGGAAGAGATACACACGGAGAGAGGAGGCCGAGCTGCAAGCGCGGGAAAGAGGAGCTTTAACTAGTAGATTGGAGTGAGAGGTAGGGTGATAGCTAGGTGGCGAGCGTCTTTGGGGAGGAAAATCTGGGCGTAATGAAATATGGGAGTTGCGAACGAGTGCAAGTGGGGATCAGTAAGCAATTGATATCGTTGAGATTCTGGAGGATGCAGAAGGGTAAATGGTGTTGATGGGTGAGAAGGAGCTCGTTTTCGTTCAATGGAAACATAAAATATTACTTTATAAATTAGATTTCTATAATTAAGGAGTGGTAAGAATAAAGATTTCATGAAAGCAACTGCTGATGAAAAATCAGGTATAATATTTCAAGATAATTCGAGGCTTTTAAGGAGAGATATTCTCTCACTTAATCAGTGGACAAACTGTTAATGGCGTACAACAAAAGAAAACAATCGAGTTTTTTCTTAGCGAGACCATTATCCGTATGTTAAATAAGAGAAATAAACTATCAACTACTAACAAAATCTGTAGAATAAAAATATTTTAAAAAATTGAGCTCAAATTATTACAATTTTGAAAAAATAAATTCAATTTTAGGTTCAGTACTGGGAAGATTGGCAAAATTTTCAGTTTTCGTGAATCGTGCATTGGTGATGAATGGAGATTTTCCATGTATCATGAAGGAGGTTTTTCTATGCACGTTCTAGGAAAAATAATGTTATTCTAACTCTAACATTGACGTTGGGTACGTGTTTTAACATTTATGAAATTCCTTAAGACGACTACGGAAGTTATGCTATAGGTCTCATTTCGTAGTTTACAAAATACGCTTTTAATTTACAAAATTCTTAGAATTTTTTAATGTTCCACCATTCTTTGAGGCCAGCAGAATGGTGGAAAATATAAATATACAAAGAATTTTGTAAATTAAAAGCGTAGTTTGTAAAATACGAAAAACCTAACCTGACCTCCGAAGTCGCCTTAAATAAGTTTCTTTTTAGATTTTTAAGGCAAAGGATTGTAAATATGTACAAAATATGTGTTTATTATTTTTCTTATATAAATAAGTAGTGTTTATACTATTATGAAATACTATTAAATTATTTAGGTAGAAGCTATTTATGAGTAAGCTATTCCTTGCTCTGCTAATTACGTTAAATCTTATTTGAAGCAAGTGAGCTTAAAGCTGTTGGGGAAAAAGAAGACGAAGTGTCTTAACACAATTCATAATCTGATTTAATGCTCCTTTAATAGTTAAAATTTTAATTAATATTTTTATATACTTATTATAAAAAAAATTATTTCTTCATCAAAAAGTTTTTTTATTATTTAAATTAGACTAAGCGTATCAAAAGGTTCTTCCATTTTGTAAAATAAAGACCTCAAACAAAAGTAATTTAGATTCCGTAAATATATAAGAAATATTGATCGTAACAGTAACAAGAGGTTAAATATTATAAGGCAATTGATTTATTTACAGAAAAAGCAATTTCAATCGTGAAATTAAATCCTAACAGTAAAAAATACATTATTAAAGTAAGATTTTCATGAAAAAGCTCAGTGTGCAGAATTTCAAAGAAAACAATTTTATTTCCGGCATATATTGTACTCAATTTTTCTTACAATTCATAACTTGAATTCATAAAATGAAGACAAATTGAATTGAAGTAAAAAAATCTTAGAAAAA
This sequence comes from Eupelmus urozonus, assembly GCA_900480035.1. Taxonomy (NCBI): domain Eukaryota; kingdom Metazoa; phylum Arthropoda; class Insecta; order Hymenoptera; family Eupelmidae; genus Eupelmus; species Eupelmus urozonus. The sequence continues at coordinate 40,734 of UELX01000707.1, read as the reverse complement.
ATCTTAAAAAAATTGGTATGTGACTCTGAGCGAATAGTGAGTAAATCAACATAAAAACTGTTCAAACAATCTTTATTGTTAAGTTACAACATACTGCTGTTTTTAATTCACAACAGAGACAATAGTATATATATTTATAAAAAAAATTATTAAAAAATAGTTATGAGGTACTTATATCTATAGGTCATTGGTATATAAAGGAAAAAATTCTTAATATTTTCCTGAAAATCAATATTGCGTAGGATATTTCATACAAATTTAAGCGATATTTGCTTCCCATAATAAGATATGGTTATAAGAGATAAAAATATTAAAATAGCATATATTAAATAGCATTCTTTTTGATATTTTGACTGTAACAATGAATTGCAGTTAAAAGTCTAATACCATTCATAATATATTTTCCACTCTTTTATAAATTTAAGTAAATACAAATTATTTAAAATTATTTATTAATATTTATGACTTTGTCTAATAAATTTGTACAACTTAAACACATTAATTTTGTAAAATATCTTTTAATTAAATATTTTTAAATTTCAATTTCAAGCTCTCTCAACGTTTATACTGCGTCAAAAAATTTAATACATAAATTTTATTGAATTTTAATATTTAAAAAATTTTATTTCTTTTCATTTATACTTTTATTGAGCCATTAAAAATTGCCGCTATAGTATCGAATAAAATAAGTCAGTTGAGAAAAGAAGATCAAAATATTGACGCAAATAATAAATATAATAAAGTGAAAAAACTCGCGCAAACGCAGTTATTGGAATAATATAGAAATCGAATTAGTCATAAAATAATGATCTAATGTGCTTTCTTTTGACGATGGCCTGAAATAACGAGTCGAGCGAGGGCGGCTCTTCTTCCTCTGTGCGCAGCGATCCATAAGAAAAATTCTTCTGATATCTTAACGGGGGGAGCTCGAGAATTCTCTCGTTGTAAAAAGAAAAAGAAAGGAAAGCTTGAAGGAAACTATGCGTATTTCAGATTAACGCAGTTTTCTCTCTACTTTTATCTTGCGACTTTTCTGAAGTGGTGTGAATGTTTCGCCTAAGCTTCTTTGAAAACGAAAAATATGTTTGAATAATGTTTTTTCTTTTCTTTGTTCGACTTTATCTTGGTAATTATTGTGCTTTATTTTTGGATTTTAGAATTTATCTTTGTATAAAAAAAGTAGCTTTTGTTTGTGTGAAGTACGATAAGTGATGTGATTTTACGAGGAAACTGTTTTTGTTGTATAACGAAACGACTTGTTGATGTTTAAATATAAGAATATAAAACAATAAAAATGTATTGATCTTTAGTTATTTCTTTCTTCAGGGACTTGATTTTTATTAAACAATAAAAATTCAAGGAAAATTAGTTTTATTTGTTTACGTGATTACCTAATACAATAGTATCTAATATAATAAACAATAATTCATATTAAAAGTATTGAAAGTAGTTACGAATTTCTAAAAAAAGATATTGCTCCATATCTACCCCTATTCCAAAATTATTTCAATGATAAAAGATAAACTTTTAGTTCATACGCATTACCAACGATATGTTTCACAAAAACAATATTTTTTAAAAATCACCCTTTCTATTTAAAAAAAAAAAAGGTTTATCTCATGAATTTCCTTGTACCTTTTTCAATGTCAGTACGTTATCTACCTCAACCGCCCAACAAAGCGCACAAACAGCAATACCTATACTCTTTCTACGACCAGCGAGTGAATTCTGCAACCCCACGCGATAAAAGCGATACGGATATCGCCCGCGCACCTGCACGAGAATCACATCTACAGAGCGAGCGCAATAAAAGCAGCGCAAGCTCCAAAACTACCAACGTCATCCCCCCGGCAGCCAACGAAGAAAAAACCCCAGCGCTCCGATAGAGAAAACGCGAATCCAGCAATGACGTAGACGCAGCAATTTCACCTCTCTCTCTCTGGCGTACCTCGGCCGGAGCTTGCGCACAGAGGTAAATTCGAAAATAGAAGAAGCTGGCTATTGACATATATGCCAAAATGGTTGCGCCCTCTCCGTCTAGCCTACACCTCCGGCTGTATCTGTTAGTTTCACGCTCGGGCGCATTTAGTCCTAAGGACACATGAGAGACTCTGAGAAAGTTAGCGGCGCGCGCGCAGACGCAACAAGTGTCGGTCATCCGTGAAAACGGGCAAGTCCAAGCGCGCGCTCCCGCAAGCTCGTTGCGTAACCCGCTCGTGCTTGCATTGTATATGTGAGGAGTACGGAGAGGGCATAGAAAGGTGGGGTCGCCGGGGTTTGAAGTTCGAGGGTACAGCTCTACTCTGTAAATTATGCGGTGGAAAATTGCTGTTATTAAGGTTCATTTTGGCTTTGGAGTGAATATGACAACTTTAAATTCCTTTATGATTAAGAAATGTACTGAATTATTAAAAACCTTTTTGTCTTGATAATAAGAATTTATGATCTAAGACTTGATTGAGCAAAATCTTTCCTGTTATTTTCTCGTAATAATAAACCAAATATTTTCTCGGTGAGTTGTTATTTTTATATAAAGCTTAATTGGTTCGGTGGTAAAAGGAAAAGTTGTTATAACTGCAATTGATGAATATTAAATAATTTATAGTATGACCTCAGCTGTTAAATCGATATAAATAACATATGATTTATTTTTGTGGCAATTCTTTTCTCCGCTACAATCGGTTTCCGTCTGCATTGTATTGGCTTTCTGTAGATTAAAGTTTATTGATTTATGAAGTTTTTTGGGCGAGGATTGGAGTTTAAAAGGTATCCCCACAAGCTAAATTGCTTCCCAACATGACAAGAATATAAAGAACGATTCACATCTCGCTACATCCAATAAAATTATAAAATCTATTAAAAGTATAAAACTCGTATCGTTTTTTTTTTTACTACTCGTTTTCTTTAATAACAATGCGAGAATAAACTCCCAAGCGACGCCGACAATCGGCTGTCTATTTTCTGTTCTTGAAAGCCATTTCTAAATGGTCAATCGCGAATTGGCACACTCTTCAATGGTCTTTAACGAAGAATGATGGAGTCGACATTAGTCCGAACCTAACCCTTTTTTTTGCGATCGTAAAACGTCGCTGCACGAAAATCACGCCAAGGCGAGATTCTATTGTACCAGTAATAGAGGCAAAAACGTTTTAATGCTTTTCCATTCTTGTTTTCACAGTTTGCTTGTGATTGGAGACCTTGGCACTGATGACCGTAAAAACTATTTTAGTTTTTCATTTTTTTTAACCGTTTTTTTTTATGGGAAATGACTAAAAACCATATATATCTGAACTGTTTAACTACGGTTCACTCTAACAAGATATATTTTTTTATTCTTTACCAAATAACACTAAGTTTTTTCCTGCCGGTATCATACCGAATTACCTCTTCCAGGTGACTTAAACACATAATCTACATTAAAACCAAATATGTTCATCGACCGACGAGAGCAAAGGCACACGTGCTTGTAGAGGTCGTCACATAAGATAATTACACACTACACTTATACCTATATAAACGATTTCCGCCTACGAATTCCAATGCTTCGGGTGCATCAAAAGCAATAACGTTGCATTTTCCACGTGTACTTCTGCTGGAGCTACGCTCTCGTATATATCTCTAGATGCAACTGTACACGGGGCAAAAAAAGAAATAAGCGTAATGGATTCCTCAGTGCGTGAAAACGACAGGAGGACGACGCTTTTTTGCATGCTGCAATCGTAATAAATGAAAAAGCGCTAGGCTTTCTCGTTTGCCGCGTGAGGTCAAAGGGAAAGGGAAATGAAAGGTGCTTAGCATATAGAAAAGATACGAGGAGCTAGACTAATGGGAAATCAACGGCTTGTAAATAGAGGTCAGCCTTCTTCATTAGTCTCTGACGATATTACGTGAATTCTTTTTATTAATTACGGGAACACAAAAAGAAGTGCTATTAATTAAGACTTTGTTTTTTGCAAGAGTTTTTTAAAATTAGAATATTTTATTTATTTTTTTTTTATTTGTATGTGGTTAAACTTTTTGCGTAGTTTCTTATTATGCTTATACTACAAAGTTTATACTTGATGATAAATTTTTATCTAAATATTACGTAAACCAGTTTTAAATTTAAACGGTAGTTTTAGAATTGACAAAAGTTTTTTTGTAAGTCTCACTAAAATGCGGAAATTGTACGAAAAACATGAATTGCACTTATTAAATTATTTCTTTTACGGAAAATGTAAATTGATTTTGACGGAAAACAATAAATTTCTTAACTGTGTAAACGTGCAAAATCAACTCTTTCCTATTCTTACTTTTTATTTACGTCGTTACAACTGTTAAATTGCAAGTTATGACATTAGAAAAGCAATTAGCGTGAATATTTGCCAATAACTACTTTTCATAAACAAAGTTTTATTTATAAAAACGAAATGCTGTTTCTTTTCATAGAAGGTTGAACTAATTATCAAAGATAATATTTCTTTCTTCAACGTTGATAAATTTTTAAAAATTACAGTATGCTGTCATTATTTCGTAGAAGATAAATTCATGGTGAACTCAATAAAACAATCATACCACAATTATTTTTCTAAAATTTATTTGCATTTCTACAATCTATCCCCATTTCGACTAACTGTACAAGGTAAACAACCACGATCAAAAATTTCAATCCCAACCAAAAGACCTTATCTAACCTACGATCATTTATCACGCCTCAATAGTACAGCAACACGCGAATAGCCGCAAACGGAACGAAGACCGCCCGGTGTAAGTTCATGTCAGTGGAAGAGCGCGGGCGTCGCGACACATTAACTCGTGAGTGCGCGCGTGGTGGTCGGCTTTACAGCAAGAGAGGGCTAGGTCATGGAACAGGGTTTATCGAGCCGTCTGCGGAGCTTCAGCCTTGCATCGATAAAAGGGCGTTTCTCTCTCTCTCTCTCTCTCTCTCTCTCTCTCTCTCTCTCTCTCGCTATCTATCTCTCTTTAGCTTGCAAGGTGTAGGGATGAATTCGCGAAAAATATTTTGTTTGTTGACTATAAGAAAGTTTTACGATAAAAAAAAAATAAGATTTCTTAAAAAGATGTGGAAATCAGTTTGAAGGTGCTTTATCGATGAGTGAGTATAAGCGTAAATTTGCGTGATTTGTCACACAATACGTAATCGATTTTTACCAACATCATGATATTTCAGTTAATTATGATATGTATAAACAATAATTTTCACTTTTTATTTTTAAATATTAAAGAAATGATCATTCAAATGACCAACCAACTAATGTACACATTCATTCCTGCTACATTTCTTGAAACGTATATACTAACTCGATGATATTCACCGGATAACGTAATAAACTCGGTAATATTTCTTTCTCGCGGCAGATGAAAAATGCAAATGTGTCATAAGAAAAATAGTATAAAGCACTCAAGGTTGAGCCGAGCGAGAACAAAACTAATGAAGTGCATAATTTCAACGAATTATTATAAAAGAAGACGAATGTACCCACGACTCGAAGCGAATGATAAAACGCGCACTCACGAAAGAAAAAAAGTGTAATATATCATTGCGCACGAGTACTACGTGCGGATTGTACCTCCAGAGGGAGAAAGACGGATGAAGTAGGAAGAATCACGAAACTTACACTGTACTGCTAAAAGTGCAGGTGTGACGTAAAATAATGATGAAAAGTTAAAAAAAGAACAAGAGTAAAGGTGGCTAAACTTTTTTTAGCTTAAGCTTAACATTGACATTAATCTTATACGAGGGGAAGACGCCGAGGATGGAAAGCATGTAATTGTAAAACTAAAGCGATGAAAAGAGGAAGGAATTTTCAGTATGAACGAGGGATAGAGAAAAAAATGAAGCACTTAGCTTTCAGAGCGACGTTGGCCCTTGACATGCAATAAGACAGAGATAAAGCGAAAACGAGTGGACGAGACAAATGGTCCATGAATGGGAGCAGAGTTCAATATAGCTTGCATTGAAAAGAATCGATGAAATCTATAATTTAGATTTTGAAATTTTCTTTTTCGACTTAATTTGAATATTTATTATTTATTTGGCAGTGTGTGCTTAAATCGATAATGTTAAATTTTAATCTGTAATGTAAGGTTTCATAAATTTAATATTGCATTCCATTTTAATTGAATTTTATAAATCGGCAACTTTAGCAAATGCTTCTAAAGACCATTATGACGATATTTTGTACTTATCCAGTTTTTAACGAGACCCTCAAAATAAAGATTCGTGAAATCCGTTCTTATTTTGAGAAAAAATGCGTTCGATGATTACACAGGGAGAGCAAAATATTATTCACAAAAGTTTCCGAGAAATCAGAACTAAATCCCTCATTAAAATTTCTTTCGGTTTAACGACGTAAAAAGTTGAAAGTCATTTCTTCGGGTGCGCATTATGATACACGTTATTATGCGCTCGGAGCAGCTACCTGGTACGAACGCGAGCTGCAAACCGCGCTTAAAGTTTTTTATTTATACTCCTTTACGACTTGGGAGTTTTTCTCAGGATAGCTTTTCTACACGCGCTGTGCCCTGGCTTATCGAACGATTCCGTCTTTAGTGATTTTCAGCGAAAGTACCGAGTGGTGAGATCCAGGATGTTACATTTTATTTTTTCTTTTAATTTTATTGCATTTTGTAAAATTGGATTCTAAAAGGTTAGGAGCTTTAAATTCAAATTAAAAGTTAAAATTCTAGAAGATGGAAATCTAAGTAATTTTCATATTTTCAATAGAATTTACATACACGTGTCTGACCACACGCGACCTTTTTCTACTGCATCCTATCGGTGCATGCCATAAATGAATAAGATATTTCACATCTACGTCCAAGCAAAACTCTCAAACACTACTCCTCATTAACATACCATATTATTCAAGCAAAATAAAATAACCAACTCCATTCTCCAACTCTCACCTAACAAAAGCCAAAGCATCACCCAGCCAGCATCAAAAAAAAAAAGCTTGGCACAAAAGGTCTTATCGTGCAAAAAGGGCAATGGCAACGCCCTACAATAGACACATCGAACAACGAGGAACTATCCAACCGCTCCGTATCACTCCTCCGCACAAGAACCACCTCTGCTGCATCGACGGAGCTCAGCGCATCGACCAGCTTGCGCTTAGAGAGGGGGAGTCGGAACACATGCGAGCGCTCACACTTTTATATATATACCTAGAGCAAGCAGCACCGCTCGGCCATACGAGCCGACCTTGAACCTAGAGAGAAAGGGAGAGAGAGAGAGAAGCAGCGCAGCAGAAAAAGCCACTGCCGCTGCAGCGGCGTCTCCCCCCTTGGGGCTATCCTCTCGCAAGGCTACTATGCGTCAAGCTGCCTGGTGTCGAAGCCTTTTTGGGGGGGAGTAGAGAGATGGCGCTTGTTTAATGCATGAGGGTGTTTCGTGGGGGAGAGCCGCTCGTTCGGCTGAGCTTTCTTTTATGCGCCGACTCGAGGGTGGTCGATTAATTAGAATGAGGGTCGTTTTGCAGGAGTGAGCTGGCTGGTGTAAGGATAAGGCTTTGATCCTGGGCTGATGGGAGGCAGGATTGTAGTTGGAGCTTGATGTTAATGTTTATGGCTTCGATTGAAAAGGATATCTAGGAAGAGTTTAAATAAATCAGTATTTATTGTTATTCATTGTGATTAATTATAATTCACTTAAGCTTGCAGAAAATTTCTAAGAAGGCTACTGGGCTTTGATAGTGTCAGATGATCACTAGAAAATGTAATCTAATAATAGACACAGGCTTTGATTAATCCACGCATAGGAAGGAAATATCATACGCGACAGCTGCATCTTTCGCATTTCATGTAAATTTGTCTAGATCTGATAAGGTGAGGATCGATTACCGTTGAATGAACGAGATTGCATTTCTAAGGCTAGACAATTTATTGTCTTACACATTGTATATCAGACGAAATGTGAAGGTTCATTAAGATTGCGATTTCTAAAAATAGAAGATCTATTGTAGAGATTTTAACTTCTTGTAACCTTGATTGATAATAAAATGAATTTTATCTTGTAAATTTATGTAATGAAAAAAATGTATTTTGATTTTTTCTTTGATATTCCAGTGATTTTTATTAGGTATGGTAATTTATTTTTAGTATTCTAAAATATTTTAATTTAGTTCAAGATGTCAATGATGAAATTTTTCAAACTGAAGGTATCAAAGAGACACTTTTTTGAAAGTAACTTTTTATTTGGATAATTAAATAAATGTGGTAAAAAAATTCTAACTTTCACACTAAAAAAAAAAAAATTAAAAAAAATTATCAAATAAAGTTATTTTAAAATTTATCAGCAATTTTAAAATAACTCTATTTATTTCATCTTCATAGCTTTTCTAACCTAATTAAATCCTGAATCAAAAGTCTTTATTTAATGCAAATATTTATTATACTCAAATTCATGACCGTTGTGTATACCCCAGCTTAAAAAGATTATATGGCTCTATGAGTAAACTGAGAATTAATAATGTCTCAATCGATTTTTTTGTTTAAGTATAATTAAGCATGTTGTTACATTTAATTGTATATAAATAAACTTCATCAAAAGCGACCTATTTAGAAAAAGCAATATAAAGAAAGTCAAGTCAATGTTTCTATCTACTTGGTAAGCTATTCTTCTAAGCTATCATAAAGTATTCATTCGATAACGAGGGGATTCTATTTATATACTAAAACACGCGAAAGCGCGTTTTCGGTTTACTCAATTACCGCAAATCACGGCAATTTTCCAAGATTGATTCGAATAATAAAGAACGCTAAGTTTCGAATTCGACGCATAACTACTATATTTTTAAGAAAGCAATTAGAAAAAGAATTAACTTTTGCAGAAATAAGACTTATTAATAAAAGTATACGGATGCAAAATATTTTTGAAGAATAATTGTTAAGTAGTAATTTTCATATAAGAAAGAATTAATTGTATGCTTTTCTGCGTATTGTTTAGTATGACGATATGCTTTTTTGCGCGGCCTTCGTCAAATTTAGACAATTTCTAAAGTTCATGTCACGGGGGATGACGTAAACTAGAAGAAAAGTTATTTCCCCTATAAGCATGGGAATCCAGGAAAAGTTAATTATGGTTCCTTTGAAACCTTGGAAGCTTAAAATAAGCAATTTATATCCAAGCTGAATGGTTATTAAAAGTTTTAAATTATTCTGATGGATACTAGAGAAAACAAATGACAAGTAACAAAATTAAAAAAAATCTTAAAAGCTATTCCCCGCGTTAATTACTGAATGTTAAACACGACTATCCTATTCTTTTTTATATCCTTTATGCCAATAGTAGTCAGTTATTCCTAAACTTTAACTTTATTATAACTAGCTACTCTCAACTGCCTAATACTATCAATCAGCTTTGTACAATCCTTGGGTATCTGTGTTAGACTTAATCGGAAGTGACTCGCGCATCGAGCCCGGATTTGCTAGTTGTGACGTGTAGTAAACCGCGAAGCAACGCATATGCCTGGCGTATCTCTATGTGCAATTAGAAACGTCGAGATTTAGACGCTGTTATCGCACGCTCCGTGCATACATTGTTATACAAAGTTAGTACTCTGGTGATACATCTGCGTAGAGAAAAACTACGCTGCGGAAGTTAACAACTACAAAACTAATTTATTTTTTTACTGTTTTTTTCTGTCCAGATTGTTTGCTAATAAGTGAAAATGAATTTAATTTAAAAAATAAACATTAATATAAAATGGAAAAAGTTATTTTTACTATTTTTGTACTATGTATAAAATTTGAATTGGTTTCTAGGAATAGACTATCGCTTCTACTTGTCAGAAAGTCTAATACCAGATTTCTGATAATACAAAAATAGCTAGAAATCGAAATGTGTTCCTATAATTATCGGTGACCGCGAGCTTTTAAAATCCCCTTAAAATCCGATAATTCAATAACAATACTCAATCATCACTATATTCAAATCCTCGAACGTCAACGCATCATTCATCACAACCCGTAAGCAAAAATAACATCATCAAACCAATCATAGATAGATCCGCCACTCCATAGCCCAGCCAATCGATCACAGCCCAAAACCTTTTAACCACGCTCACGTACGCGTGGCAATCTATTTATAATCCCATTCTCCTCACCGTGCTCTGTTCCCACACCTATATCTACAGACCAAAGCTTCAAAGCGCCCGCTGCATATACCTAACCCTACGAAGGTTCGAGAGAAATCGGGCTACCTACATTACCAGACAGAACGCGACCGAGGAGACATTCCACCTCCCTCGCTCGCGCATTCCCGCCGATCGATCCTGCGATTCCAAATTTTCATCCCCTCTCCTGGTGTGCCGGAGACTGCGCGCACACGACTCTTTGCATTTCCGGGAGCTGCGCCAGCGGAGCAGGGATACGGACCTTGAACTAGAATGAAGGTGAGTTCGCTTTTCACGGTCAGGTCGCGCCGAAAAGCAGGGTCAGAGGGGAGGGGAAGAGGTGAGCCTGCCGCCTCGTGGACCTGGCGAAGTTGGGGCAGTGGCGGGGAACGTCCCGAGGCAGGAATAGTTTATGGACACGTGTCTCTGGGATTAGACGTTTTATGAGGGGGTATGAGGAATTTGTAGATGGCTAATTTGATATCGTTAAGACACGGATGTTAAGGTTCAAGATGGTCGATTTGATTTTCAAAGTTCTTGGATTGCATAATTTTTTACTGATGAATGTTGAACACGATAATATTTTGGTTCTCGTGAACTTTTATGTATTCGGATGTGCAATAGAAGAATATTTACTGAGACAGTACTGAATTTTACTTATTTATGTAGGAAGAAACTTGACCAGAAAAGCTAATAATTTTCAAGTTTGGAATCCAAACTCTGTAGTTGTAAATTCACGGACAAGATTTTATGCATTAAACTTTGCAAATTTAATTCAACCTATAGAATTGAAACCACACGTGCATGGAGGCCAATATTTGATAAGAATCATTATTATACATGATATTCTTCTACATTTTTAGAATCATGCATAATGCATGAAACATAAAAGTGCCGTGTTGTTACCGAATATAAGTGCCTCTATTTTAATTATATCTGATTAATAGGTACTAAAAATTTTGCGTAAATGTAGTAAATGTATATTATTTTTTAAAGGCTAGTTTGAATTAAAACTTTTAATGCGGTTTTTCAAATGATTAAAAGAGAAATTTTAAAACTAAAATTTTTTAAAAGTTTAAATTTTAGATTAATCATCAACTTCTTATTCTTTTAGCCACAAAGCAATAATATGACATCGAAATTTTAATAGGACATTTTTAAATTATTGGAATTTATGCATTTTTTAAGAAGTAGGGAAAAATAAAAATTTTAAATAAGTACTTTCCCTCAATATTTTTAAATAAAACTCGTTTCAGTTGGAGTTTTGATTTGTTTTTTATTTCTATTTTACAGTACAAGCACTTATAAAATACCATAACCAATAAGTTTATTAAACAAAATATTTTGATCTCTGATTGGTTTTTTAAGTTAATTTTACATTTACTTTGTTTACCCCTGATACTCGATATTTATTTATCGTAACTATGAAAAAATGTAAGCGCGCAAAGTTTGCGGACAAGACACGTGCACTTACGAGGCACGTGCTAGTTGAATTGAATAAAAATAAACAAATATTTTTTGCACACGTAGTTTTTTATAAAATTTATTTTCATATATTAACCTTCAATTCAATAATCACAAATCCATTCGAAAAAGTATCACCTAGATGAATTATATAATGTGCGTAAAATAACTCTTTGAAGATATATCAATATTAGTTTCCAGAAACGAAGCTTTGATGATAATAAGCCATTGCATCGCGACTGAGCAACGTAAAAGGGCAAGCATGCAGTCGTGGTGGGCGAGTCTAGCAGCAGGGCGATGCCAAACGCAGATGACGCAGCTTTTGACGTCAAAGGTTCAAAAATATTAATTAAATCCACGAGTCTACGGTCGGTTTAGCACAGCTGAGCGCGCTCGATTTCTCGAATATTTTGAGCATTTATTGTCGCGCGCTCGATTCTCTCGTTCGTTAATAGCATCACACAATGGAAAGGTATTTATATATACGGATTAAGTGTAATTTTGATGATACATATGATAATTTTTTTGCTTTTGTTGTATCTATCTTTAACATTGTTATAGAAGAGTGAAACAATAGGGTGTATTGTTAGTGAGCCTGAAAATTTTTATAACCAGACACTATAATTAGTAAAGAATAGAATTGTAGCTTTCGATACATATGTTTCTGCAGTTTAAAAATCATTTTTCGATGATTTATTGTTTGGAAATCAATAATAATAAATAGTAACTAGTTTTAAAATATTATAAATTCAAAAGTAAAAAGTATAATTTAACGTAAGACACAAGAAAAAAAACAAAACAAAATAGATAGTAAGCCAAGGAGATGAAAAAACATTTTATACAAGTGAGTAGATATAGATTAGTAATATACATAATAAATCCCTAAAATAAATATAACAAAAAATTTTGAATAAAGGAAATAGAATAAGACAAAAAGCAAGAGATTTGAGTGTTTCCAAATGACTAACAGTTTTCATGACTTTTTTAAGAACACTTTATCGTTTATTTTTTTTAACATAGATATGTAAATGTTAGACATATAAATATGCATTTAATGCATAGTGTATTCTTTAATTATAGACTAGATTCCTCTAAAAAATGTAAAAAAACTATCTATATTAAGATCTATATAATCTGTAAAATCTTTTCTATTTTTTTTTTTTTTAAATTGGATTAAATAGTAAAGGTCATCTACTACTTCAATAAAATTGAATTAATAATTTGAAATAGACATTAACTACGGATTTCTTAATTCTCAGGCCACGAATACGTGTGTAGATGTATCTCTGCCATATCAGGCGGATATATATAGCTGCACAATAAACTTATAAGTATATTCTTAATAATAATTTTTAAATTATATTATTCCAAAGTAGACATTAGACTCTTATATCAAGGTAAAGCCGCACAAATTATGCGTCGCTTTCCAACTGTACTACCCCTCAGATTGCGACGACTGACCTCCAAGACACTATCTATAGCTTCCTTCAATTGCATAATTTCTCACAGACAGTAGTGAGTGCACCTGATAAGAAGTTCTAACGAATAATTCTCATATTTTCCCAACGACCTTTATGTAGAAATTGACTTTAATATAATTGAAAAAAATTCCGGTAAGTACAAACTGAAAAACTACCAATATCTTTACTCATTCCTAAACATTTGCCAAACTTTTCCTTACTTCTTAACCCACCCTTTACCAACAATAAGTAACTATCAAACAAAAGCATCCTCCTCAACACCAAACCCAAACACACATCACCTGCACGAGTCCCTCGCACTCGGGCGGCTCCGACTCGCTGCTCCTCTGACGGCGCATTCGCCCGCCCCTTATCTCTTATCGCCTCCACCTTCCCCTGCCGCACTGTTATACGAAATCAACACCGCGCGTCCATCAACAGACGCGCCTCGCGCTCAACTGCCCGAGAGATAATCCGAGGGCCGCGAAGCGCGCGCTCTGCTCTCGTTCTTTGTTCTGTCGAGGAGCGCAACCGATTGACACTGGTCTTGTAATCGAATTTGCAGGACGGCTTCCGGCCGCGCGCAGTTGCGTAAGTACAAAGGCCGCTCTGCGTCGGAGAGATAAGTATGAGGATTATCGGATGGCTGGGGGTGTGGGGGTTCGGTTAACGACTTTTTTGCGGTCGGTGGGTTTTTGTTGGTGGTTGATGAAGTTCGTGGGGGATGTTGGATGTGGGAGGAGGTGTAAGTATGGGTAGTTCCATGGTCTTGTATGTATGTATTGTTCGCGATAGATATATTTGTGGATATTGGTTTAAATAGTCATAAAGGATTTTCATAATTTTGTTAAAGTAAAAACAAAATTTTTGACTTGTAGAATTTCTCGAAATAACTTTTTACTTGTTCTATTTTAATAGAGTTGGTTATTACAAATCAAACAAACTACCAAAAAAGTATTTTCGCAGTAACTGTTTAATTAGTGTAAGACTTGCTTAACTACGACAATAACGTCAAACACGAATGATGCAAGATGAAAGTATATATATCTTGTAAGGTACTCGAGCCACTTGCAGTGCGATAAAGTTAAACATCTTAGCTTTTACTAAATTGAACGCAAACAACCCGAATAGAACTTTATTCCTCTTATAAATATTTGCTAATGAAGTTATTCGCAACGTTTCTAAACTTTCGTATTTACACTATTGCTCACTGCTTTTATAGCTATTTAAAAAAAGATCATGCATATGATTCACGGTAGAAATAAACTTAAGAATATCTTGAGTATTCAAATTTTAAAGATTAACGATAATGCTTTTAAAAAATCTATGCACGGCCGTAAAACATTGTAGGTACATTTTTCAATTATCTTTACTAGGAAGACATTGTTCTTGGTATAAAAGCAAACATGCAATTAAGTTCGTCTACTCAAGCTAATAGTTTTCAGTCCCGAAGAATAAAGAGAGAAGCGACCGACGAACGAACCGTTATACTAATAAAACGACGAGATCGACTTGACACTAGGAAACTGTCAATATAATCACTAACTGTCGGGTGTTTATTAGAATAAGTCATAGGAATATTTTTCAATTCAAACAAGTGACGCTGCAATAGACCAAATAGAGTTTGACGACTATAAAAGAAAAATAATTTTATCATATTTTTTACAGTTTGTACTGCTATTAATTTTGTTACTAGGGATGTTGATTTTTATGTAAGATTCATTTTTAACAGTTAATATCAGGCTGATATTCCGATATTAAGTTGAGTATACGAAAAAATTAAATACCCAATTTAAGATGCATCACGTAAATTTTTTGTTATTACTGTGTATAAAAAAAGTAGTTCAAAAAAAGTGTGAGCATTCTCATCAACGCTATTTAACAGACAAATTCCGAAATCACATCGTTTCCTTTCCAATATCCGGCTTTCGTCCTTGATGCCAACAACGAAATCGGTCCCTACCGAGGCATCTAATTCGTCCTCATTCCAACGGCCCTTGAGAGAAATGAAACTGCTATCGTCCTTTTTTTATCTATTTCTCTCAATTTTCCGCCTCTATTTATCCGTTTATGGGACATTCAGGGATTTTTTTTTCTGTTTACTTTACAAACACTGGAGAAATAAAGAGTCGTTGAAAAATAAATTAAATAGGAAATATATACATTATCGAGCCTTGACCAAGTTTAATTAATTTGTAGCGCAATGATACTAATCGAATATATGTACAATGATAAGGATCTTGCAAAATTAGCTAGGCATGATTGATGTTTAATTATAATATTTTTAACATAAACAAGTCAAAGTAACATTGATTATATTTTCAAATAAATAGTATTGTCATAAACAATAAATTGATTAATAATATTTTTCATCAATGGAAAAGACGTAATCAATCAAATGTATAAAATAAAAGAAAACTTTGATTTTTAAAAATATATTTTAATTTATTTTAATTTACACGCAAGGCACAATAAAATTTTCAATGATAAAGAAAATTATCTGATTTACTATATTCATCAACAGAATCATCCAAATTGTCACAGCAGTATATTAAAGAAAGCCATATCCTCCCGAATAAGTGAATAAAATCGCGAGTGTGAAGAACGTCGATAAAGAAAATAAGCAACGAAGTCAAAGCGCGTTTGGCCTCGCAAATCGATTGGCCTAATTGCCGGCGCGGATCGAGTCAATAACCACTTAACATCTCCGGCATAACGCACATCTGAGAAATCGAAGTGCGAGAATTGTTTTTGCCCCAAGTCTCTTGGCGCTTGGAAAAAAGAAAACCGTTCGAAATTATTGGAATCTATAATGTGAATCTGAAATGTTTTGCTCGCTTTGGGTATAAGCAGCTTCAGTTGTATCAGAAACTCATTCTTATCGCGATCGATTTTTGATGCGCCAGTGGGAAGCTGCATTGCATTTGTGATAAGATGGATTCGTTTGATTCTCTTTTGTTATTTTTACTTTAGAAAGAACTTTGAGAATTTCTATTTTGAAGCTGTACGTTGTAATAAATCACAAACTTTTACACTTCATAATTAATGTATATTAGTTTTTAATATCTGTTTCTTCGATTATTTAAAATAAAAGAGCTAAAAATAAAAGTAAACGACTGAAGGAGCTATTTTTGAAACATATATTTATATTTATAATAAAAATGTTCCTTTTAATTATTTTTAAATTACGTTATTTTCTTAAAAGTTTAATATCTATCTAAAATTTCAAAAATCACTTAAAATTAAATTTTGTTTCTTCAAATTATCAATCTTCCGACTTCCATCTAATTAGGATATTACTACTATCAAGATAGTAAACGAAAGGAAAGATAAACTCACCGCGACCCTCTGGCCGAAGCCAAGGAAGGATAGTTTCCGCTTGCTGGCGGAAGTAGATTGCTTCTCGGTCTTTCCAGACATCGTGTTCTTCTTCATTGACGACGTCTGTTTCAGCTCGACGCTTTACGGACTGCTCTTTTTCCTGGGTGCCCGTCCGATCCTCAGCTGGGACGGCGATGTCCACATGTGGAGGAGTCGCTCCGATGGCAGCTCCGTCGTCCTGCTGGTTGCTGCAACATTCCAATCGTAGTATGCATTTCACTGATTTGCTTTTTACTTTTGTGTATGTGCGAGATTCAGTTAGGTTAATCGAAAACGTAGTCTGAAGGGATTAAAATAACTTGGTTAGTATTTAAAAAATGAATTACAACAATTTTTTATAAACGTGTAATTATTTTTAAAAATTAATTGAAATAAATATGATGTGAAAAATTACTAAAAAATCTGGGAAGATTTACTAAACAATTCGTAACTCAAGATATTGCACCATCTTTTTAATACTGATAGCTTACAAATATTAAATTTTGAAATAAAAATATATAACACTTCAGTAGTCAAATATATTATACATATATGCCCTGGTAAAAATTTAACTATTTAAAATAGCTTCAGGCCAAGAAATAGCTAATTTTTATCTATTTGCTATCCTGTAAGGGTTATCATATTATAATTCTTTAAAAGTCTAGTAGAATTGTTTTTGATTTTGTAGATATTACTATTCTGAATAAGAAGAACTAAAGGTTTGGGGTGTTCTTCTCAATATTATAAATTTTACCATTAAAATATTTCGTTTATTTGTTTTTTTTTCTATTAAACCCATAATAAAGGTGTGTTATTCATTATATAATACATTTACCATAATTAAAAGTTATTTTTTATATAAAACTTAAATTAAAATATCAATAAACTTGCGTTTTGAGTTACATCAAACTAAATATTTTACCTTCAAGAGTGGTAAAAATAATCTTGGAAATTTTGAGAAAGTAAATTTGTACAATCCTAAATAGGAAAAATAACTACGATCGACGATAATAATTGTAAAAAAGATCCCCACCATATCTTGAGTAACAATTGTTAAGTAATCTTGTAATTTATTACATTTTTTCTCAGTATTTATTGAATTAAAATTGTTTGGCGATCGAAAAATTCTTCAAGTATAAAATTCAATTAATTTGATGTTATTAAATTGCATATAAATTTACAATACTACAATCATAAACACACACATTAACTTCATAAACATTAAAATCACATTGTAACCACATCAACATGTTTTAATCAACTGCAAAATTATTTTAATCAAACTGAAAATTATTCTAATTATATTCACTTTCTATGAATTATTAAACACAATCACCAGCTTTCGCCACTACTTAATTATGTCAATATAACAAAGGAAAGTTAACCATTACCGACACTCTCAATTCGTCACAATTGCTATATCGAAAAACAGCAAGACAACAC
Organism: Eupelmus urozonus; assembly: GCA_900480035.1. NCBI lineage: Eukaryota > Metazoa > Arthropoda > Insecta > Hymenoptera > Eupelmidae > Eupelmus > Eupelmus urozonus. Next base: position 22,892 of record UELX01000707.1, on the reverse strand, counting down.
AACGGAGACACGCACTTATTAGTCGCTCACGAAAGAACACGAGTAATTTGACCAAATGTCTCTCCAAGGAAGAATCGCTCGAACGAGCCCCTCCATAAAACCGACTGCCCCACCTCGCTCCTTGAAGACGCGTTCGTACACGCGAAAATTATGCAAAAGAAGTCATTGAGAGACTCTTCCGCGCTTGTCGAGCTAACGCTAGTTAATTTTTTCGTCGAACTGTACCATCTCCGACAGCTGCAATTTTTTCTTACTATACAATGTGTGACTTACAAGATTGCAAGTGCTGTCACGGCTACAATTGGAGATGTTACAGTTATGATTACGTAATTTTCAGGTGTAGTGCAAATATTGATTTACAATCTTTTAACTTTTTCTGCCGGAACTTATCTCTACGCGCCATCTAATTACATGTATTAACTAAACAATCTAAGTTTAAGGCGAACGAAACTAGGAAAAATACCTCGACAAACGAAAAAAGGTAGAAGAAGAAGTAACGAGAAAAAAGGATCAGAAAAGCTCCGGGTATTAAACCTCCCTGATCCAGACGATTTCTCTATTTCCTTGCAGTTACCACGTACTAGCGCGATCAGCCAGCCCTGCAAACCGCCGGAGTGTTTACGACGCGGACACCGCTGCGAAAAGCGATTTATCGTCTAAGCGTGATTTAGTGGCGCCGGCGAGCAGGAAAGATCGCTGGAGATCGTCCGGTGTCAGGTGATTTTATGGTGGCTGCTGGGATAGGAAGATGAGCGTTGCGATATCGGGATGCTGGTCCGATCGAGATTTAGATAATTAGGTGGATAGTGTTGATCAAGTTGGACTGTTTAAGTTACATTTATTTTGGAAAACAATTATAAATTGAGGATTGATGGAAATTATTATATATCATTTGATTTAACGAGTTCTAAGATTTATACTTGCAGACAATTTTTGTTGGCATACAATCTTTAAGTAAAGATGAGTTTTAAATCATTTTAAAAGTAATTAAAATCTTTTGTACTTGAATAATAATAATAATAATAATTATGAAAATAAATAAGATGTACAATTTATTTGCTGTAGTTTATGCAATTATTGCAATACCTAAATCTTCTTCCTTTAAAAATATTTGCAAATAAAATGTTATTATTTAGAAGAATTTTATTTTTTGGATACTCCAGTTAGCTTGATGATAATAAAAAAATTGATTAATTAAAAATTGTGTCAATTCATATTCTATTTTGAATTTCTTGAATACGAGTATTAAGTAAATGTCAACACATTCATTTGAACCATAAATCGCGTCTGCAAATATTGCATGTGCGATTTTTTACGAACTTTAAACTAGATGTTTGCACAATAATTGACACTATTTCGAGTTTCGCAATTTCGCCATCCAGCGTGATGCTCTACTTCGACGCAAAATTTATAAAACATGTTTAAAAAAAGCATTATAGTTATATATAGTTATGCTTGATAGTTTTTAATTAGAAGTAAAATTACAAATTGTGAAAATAGAAGTATAAATTTTAATTATTTGTACACATTTTTCTCTTTCAGAAAATGTTCACGACGAACGAAATATTCTGCTATAGACCATAGCAATCGAGACAAAACTGATGGAAGAAAATCCGACCCTGATATCTTGCCTCCTCTTACGCGTATGCAGTAAACGCGTATAGCAGGGGAAATCCCAAACCGTGAGTCAACCCAAAACAATAGGAAACCTTTATTTTACAACGTAGATGTGTACTCAATGATCTGTGCAAAAAAATGCGGATTGTTCGCTAACAGAGTGCATATTGCACACTATACCTGGATACCAGATGTGTCTAGATATTCTTACTACCCTCTTCAAATGTAGATTGAAAAGAGGTTGACGGAGACTTCCAGGAAAAATTTTCGTCTAGTAACTACTCAAAAATTTGTAAGCGTGTCATTTTATAATGGCAGAAACGAAAATTCTAAAAACATTCGCGCCAATCACATGATCTCACATTAAAACTATCCAATTATCTCAATAAATGTTTCTAAATTCTTCTATACAATTACTTTTTACCTAAATTGATTTCTCAGTAAAAGCCCTATATATACCTTTCACCCAACCATCACAATTTCGGAAAAATTATTACATCAATGCGCTTCTGCAGCAAAAAAAGCATAACAGTAACTATTACGTCTCACAATAACAAAACGTCACGGAAAACTCGCTAAGATATCATCTGCTCCCAACATAAAAGCGAGCCAAACGCGTTCTTAGACGTTTGTCTCTCGGCACTTTGACAAGCCAACTTCGGCGCACTCGCGCGCCTGCAAGAGTAGACCACCTGCTGCTGCTCTGTCGCACAGATGCCGAATGCATGCTTCTTCTTTTTTTCTTTTGTTCCTTTGCGCTAACCCGCGCGAGCGGTACACTTTTCAAGGTTGCGCGCGAGCGAAATTAAAACGGGAGCTAGGTGATACAGTTGGGTAACTATGTGATGGTAAGGATCGATGAGGGTCTGGTGTGTCGGGAAGAGTTTGGAGGAGGTTTTCAGGCAGTTTGATTAAAAAGTTTCGAATGCGAGTGATTGGTAAGGATGAAATTGGGTCGCGGATGAATTTTCAAGGCGCGGGTTTGATATGGAGGTGTTTTCGTCGGATGTTGGGCTGATAAAGAATTGGCTGCTGCGAGGTTCTTTTTTGGAGAATTTTGGTTTGTGTGCGGTATATTGATTTTTTGTTATTATTAAATAATGTATATTTATTATTCAAAATCAGCATTTTTAGATTTGTTTTACAAAATGGTATCCTTGATGAAATTTTTATCTTAAAAAAATATATTTATTATTTTCGTAGTTTTATTTGTAGGTCTTGATTAAAACTGCGACTTACCAGAGCAATATTTTATGAAAATTCAAATTATTATAGAGCAAAATGGATCCCTGTAAAGGCCGGTATCAAAGGGAGTTTCATATTGCTCACTGAAATATGAGTTTACTTCATCGTTAGCTTGATAAAAAAAGAACTGTTTTAAGAAATTTCTTTCGACCACTAAATGTATTGTCTTACAAATAAATATAATCCGATCCATATCACGTTTCGTAATACACTTTTTATAAGTATACCTACTACATTCAGCTCGCAGTACTTGCCAAACATCTATCTTTTGACTTTATCTAGGAAAGCTTGCAAGCTCTCAAACTTTTATTATATAATAAATAAACCAAAAAAAAAAAATAAATAAATAAAAATAAAAATAAAAAATAAAAGAAGCACACATCGAAAAACCAAGTAAATTGCTCCCAAAACTCTACCACGCAAAAGAAAGTTTCTCTATTCTCTATCCGTACATCCTAGCAAACTCTACTTTATGCAAAACCGCTACCACGTGCGCGTATCCCGCTACTCCTCGACTCCCAAAAAGAACTAACCAAAAGAAAACTAAGTCGCCCGGCGCACTTCTTCCATATATTTATATAAGCCGGCACTCGAAAACCTCCGCTGCTATTGCAAAAGCCTTGAGCCAGAAACACAAAGCCAACCCGTACCCAGAAGCACAGAGAGCACAGAGAGAGAGAAACCGATGCTGCCTTTCTCTATACAGACCAGGCGAGAAAGCCATATAGAGATGAGAGGAGCATCGGGTGTAGTTTGACTCCTATAAGTGTATGATACCCGAGCGCGCTTTGTTCGATAAGGCGGCTCTTGCTGTGTCACCGACGCGCCATCTGCTCGCGAATTCGTGGGGCTGAGGCCAAAAATTCTTAGCCGCGTTGGCCAACCGGCGCGTGTGCGTTAGATCATAAAAATGACGCAAATCGTTTTGTAATTGACGTTGGATTGATGGGCTGGGGTTTGGGAATGGAGATGGTTCGTTTATCTTTTTGGAGCTGAGATTTGCAATTTAAAGGTGCGGAACGACGACCGGAGATCGAGTGACATAAGAGGGGCATGGGCCTGAATCTTAATTTTACGCTGAGATTTTTGTTACGGATTGTTTTTATTATATTTATTTTAATAAAGGTGAGTATTGCTTGAAAACACTATGATGAAATACATACTGAAGTTAAGATCGTAATTTTGACTTATAAAAAATAATAAAATTTGAATTAATAATAAATTAAATGAAACTCATTAACTTTTTAATTATTTAATACATTGAATGTTACATCAAACATAAAAAATTATGTATAGAATAAGAAAACATATTTTAATAACATTCTTATTAAAAAGTCCTTAGTAAACTGTACCAAATAAACTAATAAAAATTCTTAAACATTTTAAACCAAAGCATACCCCCAATTAAAAATTACCAAAAAAACCTGAAAATCCTCAAACAACAAAGCAAAAGATAGCAATCCACGACTAAACCCAGAAAAAAGTCCCAGCACTCCCGGCTCGAATCCTCGTCTTAAACGAATCCCCCACTTAATTATACATTCAAACGTTATAATTATTAAAGTGCCGCTTTGACTCTCCCCGAGTCATCGCGCAGAGCACGAAACTGCTCGAAATTCGAGACGCGCTCCGCGGGCGTCACGGAATAATTAAATTGCTAATCGGAGCCCATCAGCTGTATATGTGTGTAGCGCCGCATCACGGCTGATTTCGCGCGCCGTTAAATTGGCCAGCGATCGATGTTGAGCTCGGTAGACTTTCCAAGCTTATTGCGGGCGTGTCGCTTCTGTAAATTAATGGCTGTTGGTTTTGAGGAAGCGATATGGTGCTTTTCTTTAATGGTTTGTTGTCGACCGGTGCGAGTTCGATATGTCGCGCGTTTGTGGAATTTTTTTAATTTTTAGCGCTGATTTAGAAAGTTTATTTAGCATAATTTATGCGACGTTCGCGTCGCTCGTTAAGGAATTCTTGTATTCTTTTGGAAGTCGGTTTATTATATAATATTTGTTATCTTTCTAGTTGGTATTCATTGTCATGTAATTTGAATCGTATAGTGCAAAAATAATTTTGAGGTGATAAAGAGTGATGCTTTCGACGAGATCGAATAATTTTAGTTTAAATAGTCCTGTAGTGTTTAAGAATCAGTTATCTCTTCCTTGACCTTGCACTTCTTGTATGCCATAAAAATTTAATAAGGTTATTTTTAGAACGAGCTAATAAGCGCTTTAATATTGAAGTGCCGAATTCGTATTAATTAATAATGCTACTTTGTTAAGATCAATTAAAGTCTGTTAGTTGGTCCGTGATCGATACAGTCAATTAACGTTTATTAACTCAATCTCATATTTCTGCAGTCAAGTGCTTTTTCAATCAACGATCGATAAATAATGCAAACTTTAAACTTGATCAGTATTATTTGAAACCTGTTATTATTGAAAGATTATTATTTCTGTAGTTTAGTAATATTTGAAAATCTAAAATTACAAACAATGATCAATTTGTTAATTATTATTAACTGTTACTGAATATTAGATCCGATATTTCTTTGTCAATTCTACTACACAGAATTACAATGTAAAAAAAATTTTCCACATACATGAATATTGCAATCAGGAAATAAATCAATTTAGATGAATATTTAATTTATTTACCGACTGAACAAATTGCAAATTTCGCACAGCGAAAAAGCACAAAACTAACGGCACACCACGGCTGTTTCGCGAACCCTTAGAGCCCAACGTTTCGACGTCGACGCAATCTCATGAAAAGGAAGTTCTCGACGTTGCCTGTACGGAGGATCGATACGCGAAAGGTGGAGCGCGCGAATCTAATGAAATTCAAAAATAACGATAAAGTATTTGATATTTTTTTAACCAATATTTAAATTTTTGACATGATTATTAATTTTAAATTAAATTAGACGCTGATTTTGCCTTTGGCATAACTATTATTATAATAATAGCAATACGTAAACGAGTTTATCATGTTTCATAAAAAGTCATGTTACTAATTTTTAACTAAGTATTAAGAATGACACTAAAAAGGAAGTTATGGTTAAACATTACGTTAATGTACTCATAATTAGTCTAATTGCTGGCTTTTTAAATTGTTCTATTTTTCTACTTTACCTTTGTTACTGGCGCCTATAAAAATAAATTCAAATGAAATTTATCTATTTTCATAAAAAATATACCGGTAAGTGCTCACTAAAAAAAATATTTTTCAATATTTTTAAAAAACATAATAATAATAACAATAATATACGAAAAGAAAAAAAGTTAGTTAAAAATAGGATTATCCAAGCATTTTTAGTTGTCACGTTTCAAGATACAATACCGCTACAGACATTTTTATCGTGACAATGAGTCAATGGACATTTCAAAGTCCAAGATAAACTTTTACAAACATCCCGATTTAAATTTCAAATTCTATTCTCTCGTCTCCGTGTCACCAAGCCTCAAGGGGTAAACAAGCTTTCCTCGCATCTTTCCTTCCTCCAAATCCCAGGCATAATCACAATCTCCTCACATATCCCATACACACACCAAAAAAAAAAACTACACCCTAGAAAATTCCACAGGTATAAAAAAAAGGCAGGCCGTCTTCTAGGAAATCCATCAAGCCACACACGGCTGACCAACTTTCGTCCCGTGCGTTTCTTTCGCAACGCGATTATGCGGCTCTCCGCCGATTGTATTCCAATTGCGCTCTCGTGCAGAATCCGGTTTTACCTGCTCCCGTGGCTCTCCCTTTAACTGGACAGCTCGGAAGTCCTCGACGAGCTGCGGCTCCTCTTCGCCTTCCGAAACGTATAATTTAGCGCGTGCTTTCGCCGGGCTGCCTGCCGCACACTCAACTGCACGCGCGCGCGCCACGAGCTCTCGACTCGAGCGCGACTCACTAACTGACTCATATAATGCGAGCGCGGCTGCGGCTGCTGCCGGCCGCGAGAGGCGAGAGCAGGCACCGACCCGCTGAGAAGGGAGAGCTGCTGCTGTGTGTGCGTGTGTGTTGGACTCTGGACTGAGAGTTCGCGAGTTCTGGACTTTGGTGTGGAGAGAGGAGTGGGTTGGGGATTTTGGAGTGGGTGAGGTGAGGCGATGAGGAGTGAACTTTGGTTTTGGGTATGGAAAATTTATGAATTATGTGCGGGAGAAAAGTTTATCGCTATTGTTTGTGTAAGGATGATGTGTACGAAAAGTGGCTGGTCAAAGTCCAAGCGATGGATTGATTCTAGGATTTTGTGATACGTCTTTTGTTTTTGTACTTGTAGTGTTTCTTATATGCACGAGTTCTTTTTTTGTGTTTGCTCATGTTAGACGGAATATTCTGAATCGTTTTTTATAAGGAGTTTTGTCTATAACTTTCTGAGGTAGTTTGTTAAGTCCAATAATTTTCGAGATGTAATAATGGCACTGAACAAGAATATAATCATCATTTTTATTGATAAATTTTTATAAATAATAACTAAAATGTTATCAAAAGTAATTATTATAAACAAATATTAGTAATTTGTAAAAACGTATTTTATTTTAATTACTATTTTAATGAATTTCATTACATTGAGAAGATTAACAGTGGTCGTACAAAAATGGACTTTTGTTTAGGATCGCTGTAATATTACTATCAAATAATAATTTTTTTATCCCCCTATAAATTTTATGTATAAGATGCACACTGAAGCTCCCAAAAATAGCATTAACATAATTTTAAAAAGAAATGAACTTTCCATCTAGATCAAGAATCCACAAATATCAAGTAGTACAATTTTAACTTTTAAAATGTAAACTGATTGAGATTCTACTTTTTAATATCATAAAACACGGATCTTTTACATAATCTTAAATGCATCGAAACAAAATTGTTTATTGTCGTTCAATTTTCCTGTTTAGTAATTTAGTAATTTATTTATTAAGTTTTGTTTTTATGAGATATAATATCTTTGAAACTTAATATTATCTTTGAAACTTTTGTTATAACTTTTCATATTTCTTCGCATCAAATTAGTTTTGTTTACAAATGTATTGTTCGAACTAAACTGGTTATTGATCGTAAACTGTGATTTTCTGTAATATATAAAGATCTCGTATAAGTTTTGTTATAAACTCGCTAATACCGTCTCACACCTTATAAAATACGTTTTATTATAAAAAAAGCTTTGAAAAATATGATTCTTGAAAGCAATTTTATTTTAATTTGTTACATTTCTTATGAATCATAAAAAACCTAATATTAGAGAAACAATAAAAATTGTATTACTTTTTTATTGTCAAGATTGCAACTTCTAATAAAAATAAAAGTTCCTTAATTATGCAAAAAAGCTCGCGTTTTTCTGTAGTATAAAATGGGCTTCAAAAAATCTCATTTCAACTTATGAAAAGAAAATTATAGAAGAAAATAACGTTCCTCCTCATAATTCACCAACTATAAACGATTCCTAATTGAGATCTGTGGGCGTAATTAATGCATTGTTCTCGCCGTAAACTCTTTTCTGAATGCACGTAAATTCCTATTACGCCTGTAATCAAAAGTCCATACCTGCAAATGGTACCAAGCAGAACCACCCAAAGTATCCAACGCATCACAATTCCTTTTTTTTTTTAATCACCAAAAGCTTATTCATTCCACGAAACACATCGCCGATGAAAGAACTCATCTCTAATTGATGAAACAACAAAGAAATAATCGAAAAAAAAAACCTAGCATGCCTCGTCATTAAGAGTTGCACAACGTCCGAAACACCCGGCACCCTCTGCACCAACATTGTTTTCAATTCGTACACGAAGCGCCTAACGAGCCGGTAATTAAACGATCAGCGGCTATGATTGAACTCGCACTCAGACTCTTCCAGCTTTCGATTCCAACGAATGACGCAAGAGGGATTTAAAGGGGCATCAATTGTGCCGGGCACGCTCGTGTATGGATATACATACGGAAGCGCAAATGTGTTACATTCTGCCAGAGTGGGAAACGCTGGTGTGACGCTGCTGGGAATTGTCATTAACAAACTTGCTTCCCTTCTACATTTTGCTCTTTCGTGCTTCGTCTAATTGTTTTTCCGCACGAATGATATCGAAGGGTGGGAAAAAAATTGGTATTGTAGGAGAGCGTGGAGAGCTGAGATGTGGATATTATCGGCCACAATTGTAATGAGGTAAAGCTCGTTTGGATAGAAGATGAAAGAGTGGCAACAATGGACTTCGGATTAAGGATTTTTTGTTGATATTAGTGCCCAGGTTTTTTTGGATCTGGCTTGTAGCGGTAATGATCAAATGACACGGAAAAGGAGGCAGTAGTTGGGGCTGAAAAACTCGGATTTATGCATACTGACTGAGTTTATCTTAATTGCTTTAGTACTGAAGGTAAGATTTCAATGATTGTGGATATGGGATAGATAAGCAAAAAATATTTTAGATTTATTCAGGTGAATAATTTTTTATCGTTGACACGAGGTCAATAAAATTATTTTAAATTACGTGTATCAAAATAATAAGAAAATATTCATACACTAATTATTTACATTAAAAATATTTTTCGATGATTCATAATTTTTGTACTATATTAATTAATTAATGACCAAAACTAAGTGGGAGTTTGGCACCTCGTTTTTAATCATTAAAAAAGTGTGCAAAAATTAATACAACCTCATAAAAAAGAAGGCTCATAAAGAACACAAAATAAATATTTGATTCTCATAAGTACTCGTATCTATCCTTAGTCATCTACTTATCGAAAAAAAAAAAATCAATACCCTCCTACTTCAAGCTCACCAAAGCGCGATCCTCATTTCCACAATACTTTCGCATCGAAATCAAAGCTCTTTTGAAGTCGACACCAGCAGCGCCTTTTCCTCCTGTAATGGAAAACCCGAGCGCGCAGAGCTCGACACAATATCGAATAAACAGGATGCCAAAGAAAGTATGCAAAAAGGAAAAAGGCTGACGTCTCGCCAGTGCGATAATTGAAACTCTCCAACACCACCGTAGCAAATATATTATCCGCCATTCGCTAAGAACTAGTCCAAATATAAAACATCGCTAAATCCAAAGAGCTCGGCAACGATTATCATCTGGTTCCGTAGACATGCGTTTATTCGTGCCGAAGCCGCGAAAAGCTTTGCGCGGCCCTTACCCTCAGCGCGGGCGGTGGATCTAAAAATAGAGCAGGAAAAAAAGGAATCTTCGCGTACGCGTGGCTATAGGCTTGCGGTGTACCGAAAGAGACCGATGCGCTCGCGCCGCAATCTCGTTAAAAGCATCGAGTCTTATCTCTGCGGACGGTGTTACTTTGGACGTATACATATTTATTTGTATCTCGAAATGGTCGGTTTTTTTATTCTGGAAAAGAGACGGAGAATTTCTGTTTTTTTTTCTCGAAGAGTTCGTGTAAATAATGACGAGGCGAGAGAGGCGTAGATTCGATTAGCCGATAAAATGCTAATGAATTGTAACCTTATTTCTGGATAGGCGCCGGGGAATGGTTGTGACAAATGGGTTGGCGGAATACTTTTCTATGGTATTGTTTTCGGAATTACATCATCGTGAGTTTGGCGGCGATCGTGGAGATTATGAATTAGGAGAAAATGAAATCAATATTGTTTTACAATATTTCTGTTTTACAAATATTATTAATCCAATTCTGATTTATGACTGAATAAGCAATTTTAAAAATTCTAAATATTTCTTTTAGATTATTTGATGTACATCAGACAGCTCTGCAAAGTGCAGAGTCATAACTTCTATAATTTTGAGCTACTTTATGTCGGCAGTTTTATTTCTGTTGCCTTTGCCTGTTCTGAGAAATAATAGCTGTGGTAGTTGTTATTTGAAACTTTCTTAGTCTCGATTTTGTAATATCTGTTTTTGTCTGTAAAATTCCAGATGTTTTACTCGAGGTATAATTTTTTATACTTAAGGTATAATTTTCATTTATTATATTTTTACATACTTTTTTAAAAACTATCATAAATTATCTAAAATTATTAAATATTAATTTTTGGAAACCTTTAACTTTTAAAAATTATCAATATTTCTTCTGCGTATTCGTGCATTGTAAATATCGGACATTCTTTTAGCACATTCTAATATTTATTAAAAAAAGTTCAAAGAAAAATGCTCTGTTTATAATATAACAAATAGAATCGATTCACGGTATGCCTAGAAATAAACAGCTCGACAATCAGCTTTTATCAGACGCATCGAATTACCGATTTTGAACCTACAAACGATGGACGAGTGGGCTTCAGAACAATTGTCAATCAACAACGGCTCGTATTCAAACTCCACATGGAATTCTCACGCTTACTATAGACGATCAAAACAAAATTTATTTGAAATATAATATTTATCGTTGTAGATTACTTAGAAATTTGTGTGCGGGATAAACTCGAAAATGTTACCTTGACCATAACATTTTTAGTTACAAATTTCTTTTTGATATATTAATTAGATATGTATAATTATAAAAGCGGTCGGTGTGGCAACAATCGAGATGAACATTGTGTAGATGATAAATAACACCAGTAATTTCCGTAAATATAAATTTATTAACAAGTCTTGCTCAATTAAAATTTTTTTAAGTATATGCCTACTATTGTACATTGTATGTAATGCAATTGCATAAAATTTCAAAACCATACGAAATTGTACGTATCATTGTTGAATCATCATTTCAATAACCATTTTTAATTGTACAAAAACTTTAAAGTTGTTTTGTTCTTTTCATAGAATTAAATTTATGATACAACTACGTAATAATCGTCTTGACTACACTATTGAAAGCATATATATAGACTGAGCTTTTGAAGACAATATAATAGCACAGAGTGAAGCTGCCTCTATCCAGATCATGTCAACATTTCATTCCTATAAACAACTCTGAAATCATTCATTCAAGATCATCCCTCTTCTACTTATAATACGTTGAACTTGGCATCGTGATTCTTCACTCGTATTTATAGAGAAAGAGATTCTGACAGTCTGTTTTGACGTGACAGTTTATTTAGATTAATTTTGACACCAGTACTCTAGTAGAAATTCGATTATACTTCTCCCATCCAAAAATTGCCTTTCCCATGTTTACCAGCCATTCATCCTAAAATACCTTGTAAACATCTAAAAAATTTAAAAAACCATCTCAACGGCAGACGATAAACAGCCGAAATCCCAGCAGGGTCCAACAAACTGGCAAATCCAGAATTCTCACGAGCAAAACCGCAAAAGTGCTCTAGATTCCAAATCAAACGGCATTCTCCGTAAACAGTCAATTGCCACGGTCATAAAAAAAAACCCGCGTCCCACTGAGACTCCTCGTCCGTGATCCACTAATAAACGAGGCACAACAAAAACACGCAATCATCATCCATTTCCCCAAACAGCCGTCCGCGCCACGCGCACCATTATTAAAAAAAAACCATCCCCATTAATCTCAATCGGCCCGGCGCGCATCCACCAGCTGAAGAACTCGAGCAGGAAGACAACGCATACGCAGAACGCGATTCCCGATGGACCGTTGAGCGAAAAAAAAAGGAAGGGACTCGGCAGCCTCGTGAAAAAGCGAGATCTCTCATTATGACGCAAGCGCTCGGGCGCACACGAAATCCTGTGTGTATGCGGAGGAACGTCAACGCTCGCTCGAATCATTATGTGATGTTTCTCTTTATATATATCTCTCTCTTGCCTCTTTCAATTAGTTTAATCCAGCGCTCCGTTTCAGCGGCTCGCGCGCGCACGACAATAACGCACGCAACGTCTCGTGCCGCTGAATCACCCGCGCGCGGGGCGTTTTATTTTTGCCGTTTTTTTCCCCGTCGTTTACTTATTATTTTCTCTCGGAGATGGCTTTTCAGCGAAATTTCTCCTGTCATGCGGCTGACTTCGACGAGAGAGAAAGAGAGAGAGAGAGAGAGATCCGCGTGGTCTCGTGACTCTCGCGGCGCCATCCATTACACGAAAGGGGAGGGAGAGACGCTAGAACGTGGAGAGGTGAACGATTCCTTAGGAGAAAGACCAGCAACGGGCGGGATGGTTAAGGCCTGAGCGCGTGAGCCTGACTTTCACATTGTCATGTGATGGATGCTGGAATTGAAGCGAGCCTTATCCGCAAGGAGAGCTATATGGTTGGGTATCTCGGCTGGAATGCATTGCCGATCCTCGGTGCGCGTGATTTCGATGGAATGCTTTGGCTTCTGGTTAATCTAAGTGTGTCTTCGTTTGACGGTTGTGATTCAGTGGGGTACTGGGTTGTGTGAGGGTTATGGAGCGTTTTTATTTATGAGAGTTATAGTAATAAGGTTTTAATATGTGTGGGGGATAATTGGTATACTATAAAGATGAAATTGTAATATCCGCTGAAATATCGTCAGTCAATATTTGTTAATAAGTAAACAAGAATGATTTAAAGAATCTTATTTAATCCAGAAGGTCGTGTTATCGATACTCTAATAATTTGCTTCACGTGTTGCTATGAAAGAGAATAATTTAATCTGAATCACGTTTATAAAAAGAATAGAATAAAAAAAAGTTAGTTAAAATTAAAATCTAAAAATAACAATTGAATAATAATGAATTATTTATAACATTTTAAAAGAATGTATACTGTATCTATATAATCATAGATTACAAAGAAAAACAAAGTTCTGAAGTTGCACATATAAAATTATATAAGAAACTTGAAAAAACTTTTGACGAAAAAAAAAATTCTATGTATACTGTGTCTGTTATTTCTTATGGTAACTGAAGAAGTCCATTTTCGCTCAATTATTTTTCAACCTTTCTGATAAAGTTCACGAAAATCTAAATAAATTCTAGTTTAATTGTTTCTATTTATCTATATTATCTTGTTTCCTCCTATTTTAGCGTTCCTTATAAGTTTCAATATAAGTCTTTTAATTTGACGAAATCAAGAACAACTTATTTATTTAGTTATATCGAAAAGCGGGGAAATGTTATTCTTTAGATATACTATAATGATATCATATATTTTAGGTTTTAACTACATTTCTTCTCGTCGATCCTGAAAAACTGGATAGGGTCAGCAAATGAGTAAATGGACGCTGTAGTCTTGAGAACAAAGTCTCTCCTAATAAATTCGCTGGAAATTGTTGGGATTAAGGGAGGCAGACTTACAATAAATGAGCACAATGAGAAATATTTTATGTTCTTTATTTTGTGCTTTCTCCTGTGCTATAAGATTTGAACAATAACCTTCAGTCCACTTACTTTACGAAAAATTTAGTTGTTAAAAGTATGATATTAGGAATTATTATAGTTTTTTGTATACAAATGAAAAATTGTATTAAAAATTCACTGTCTTGTCAAATTTGATACAGAGATAAAGGCAATGAAGTACTGTTCTCTTTTATTTTTACTTAAAAAGTATTGTGATTTTGCTGGATTGTAGCTGGAAAAGAGGAGCTTCCATTTAATCACGAGAAAGAGGCGTGAAATACAAATAAGTTGTAACTTGCTTATCTAAAATTACATTTGACGCCATGCATTCGTATTAGCATAATAATTATGATTTCTAATTTTAATTATTTTAATTGTAAATTACATTTTTTTATATAATTTATAATAAAAATAATTTTCGTAAAATTACAAAAATTATTTTTATAAAAAATTTTTTTGTTAGGAAAATTGCAAACTTCAATGTCATAAAAGCGTAGTATTAAATAGTCAAACATTATAATGTTTCAACTAATCTTCTTTTTTACGCTTATGTTAAAATTTATTATGCTATATCAAGAGTTTAAAGAAACAAAAGAAATTTTTTTTGAGATGATACTGTGCCATTACATGATCCATGAAAAAAATTATCAAAAGTTTAATATAATAATCGGACAAAACGATAAGTATCTCTTTCTTCACAGGAGATTTTCGATTTGAAAATTCATGTAACCCGTTGCAAAAGTCAAATTTATACTATTACACGGGCTTACTCAGAATAACCTCAGCTAAAGATAAAGATTTTCAACACATTCATCACAGGTATGAATAATTTTCCTTATAAAATTAAACTTTACTTCAATAAACCGAACCAAGTTATTTTAATCTTCTAATCGTTATATCCCTTTTCACACTCATAAAACTAATCATCAGTTTCCTTCTGCGTAAGGAAAAATAATTCGATCGCATGCGGTGTGCATTTCAAAACGTCGAGCCATTCTCAGCTAATGAAAACGAGTTTCAAGTTGCGAGCTTAAGCGTGTTCATCATGCGGCGATCACACGGGCGCGTCGATCAATTAGAAGTATATATTGTTCGCCGCAGCGTATAAAGTGTCTCTACAACCGGCTGTAATGTTTACCGCGAAGTTCATGCTTGGCTGCCCTCTGCATATTGACTCTCATTTTTTTTTATTTTAGCCACCTGCAGTTTCAGAATCTAATTGACGACGGATAGTACAGATTTTTTCGATTATAATTTGATATTGCATTCGAAAAAGTGAAGACAGGAGTTGCTGTTGGTATGACTTGTTCATATTTTGTAAAAACATTTCCTTATAATTTATGAGGTGCGATGGTAATTTAAGAGATGGAGCTTTTCTGATATTCCATCACATTAACTTTTTATGGGCTTTGATAATGCATAGAGCTAATATTGTATAAATAATGAGAATTGTACTAGCTCTTTAATATCCAGTATCAAGAAAAATTCTACCCTTATAAGTAGGAAAAATTACGGCCAAATCATACTCCAAAATTTACCTTCGTTCCATTCTTCTCTGTAATCTAAAGTGAAGATAAGATATGATTTACTGTATGACTTGGTATTAAACGTAAATAGAAGTATAATAATAAATACTGTAACATTGTAAAGAAAAGAGAAATTCTCATATATAATGACCATCATAGCTCAATTCATTATTCTTTAATAGCCCTAACACTCATAATAATTGTAATGTAAAGAAATTAATAATGATTGCCTATTATCTCAAGGCAAATCTAATAAAATTATAATATTATTACCTCTACAAATCCAACCGAACTATTTCAAATATTTTATTTACTAGCAAATATTTATGAAGGCGGGAAAACATTAAGCTTGATGCTCTAACAAAAGATTAAACCGAAACTCTAATCGTCATTTATTGCCAATAGAATACAGACGCGCAGTATACTTTTTCACCAGCATCGATTTCCTCCCCGCAATGATACGAAAACTTTCTTATCTTATTAATATCGCGACACACGCCAGACTTCTCGGCTCTCAAAGTGTCCGAACCAAAGTCCGACCAGAAACTTTTTCTATCTAGCTCGACCCATCAACATCAGCCATTAATTTTTCAATCTCGCCTCACCGGAGCTCTGCTACTACGCATTAGAACTCGCACACGCAAAGAAAGCCATGAGCCAGTGCGCGATTCGGAAAGGGAAGGCATTTTACAGCAAAAGGACTGATCGATAGTAAAGCTTCTACTGACTGCTGGGTTATCCCGTTCTGACAGTGCGTATATAGTCGGCTTATCGCCGTGTCGCGTTTCTTTTTATACAAATTAAATTTCTTTTCTCTCTTTCCGGCCGGCCGATTGCCTTCCTCCTGCGAGCTTCCGTGAAAGGCCAGAGGCTTATTTTTTTTTTATTTCCAGCAAGCGGTTATCGCGAACGCTGATAGGGCACGACTGATAGGCGCGGCGAAGGGAAAGGATCGGTTTTGAAAAATGTATTTTTTTGGGCAGTTCGGTCGTTAAGATAGGCTGGATGAGGGCGTTTGATCTATTTCTGAAATTAATTTTTTAGGACAGATGATTGTTCGAGTTTTAGATCGTTTTCTTTGTATGAAATATCTATTAATACTAAGAAGACGATCTAAATAATTGATATTACTAACGAAAGGAAATAAATAATTTATATTACTTATAAATACTTTAGATTATAAAGAAGAAATAGATGCAACGTTTTAATTTAATATTTAAAATTAATCAATTCTGATTGCTTATAAGATCTTTTAACTTTTTTGCTTCGTCTAATAATTACATAATTTACATCAACATAAAATAAAATTGCGATAAACTAAGTAATTTAACGCAAGCACCGCGCTAACGTTCATATACTTTTCAAGATTTGCATTTTAATTACACTAAGCCCGAAGGAGCATGAACATTTTTATGAAAATTAAGACATCAAATTTTGACTATTTGCACGTACTTCAGCATCTTAACATAAAAATAATAATGTCACCTTCATTATTAGCATAGTATAATTAATTATACTAAAATTAAAACTTCTTTGCGTCTTCAATTTGCGACATTAATTGAATTCGTTTATTTAATCTGGCCGACGATAATCCAGTTTATTAAATTATACCTACCTTATTTCTTTGAAGTCGTCAGACACGCGTCCGGAATATTTAAAATTCATTTCGAAAAATGCATAGACACGTACTCTTATCGGCCGTGTATATTTTACGCGTTCGCATTATCGCGCTCGCAGACTCATACATAAGTTTTCGTGACGAAAATTCGAACTTTAAAATACGGTACTCGTTCGCAAATATTATTTCGCTTCTGTAAGTGCATTTTCAATATCGTAATTTATTATTGAAATATAATTTTGCATCAACTTTTCATTGTAATAAAAAGAAGTTCGATACACTTGAATAAATAATAAATAAAAAATGAAATTCTCAATATAAAATACACTATTAGTTAAAATTTTCAAGACGCACTTCAAGCGTATCTTGATAAATAATCAGCTCTAATGTTCACATTAGATCAGATAATTCGTGACCGGATACATATCGTCGGCTATTAATTTATGCGCACCGCACGACCGGGCGCCGGCTGCTAAAATGGTATTATCGTTATCCCGGTGTATTTACACAGGCGTCTTAATGGCAGAAGGATCGACTTCCATTGCGCGCAACCGCATTCGCTTCTCGATTTCACGCCAAGCTCTACACTTATATTAGAGGCGTGAAAATTGCGCGTGATATCTTTATTATTGTGACGACAAGGGCGAGACGAAAAAAAGCGCGTTTTTTTTCGTCTGATTGTAATACAGTGTTTATGTTTCTTCTGATTATTTTTGAATTGACAGTTGGGTGTGGATTACAAGTTTGTAGCTTAATTAATTGTATCGTGGTGAGATGGAATTTTGTGATAGAGATTAAACTGGATGGCGACTCGTTAAATATGAGCGATGCAGTAAACATAAAGTTTAACGCAATGGCATTACAATGGTGAAAAATCATTTTATGACTTTGATATAGACGAGAAATTCAAGTTCAAGCCATTCATGGTATTCATTATGGCCTTGCACTTTGATGTTATGGCTTAGAAAAGAACCTTGGGCACTTTAACATCCAACAATATTAACTTTTTTATTACTGCACATGTGCACGTCTAAGCAAAGCAAACACTGTATATTCCAATATCCGAGCTTCATAACCTCATTGTAAAGAAAGAAAATTGCAATTTTTACATTCCTTAAAATTCTTTAAAAACTCGAAGTATTACTTTTATAAAATGTAATAATTCAATAAAAATAAAACTTTAGTAAAAAGAAGTAAAAATAATTTTTTCTAATGCTCTATTCATTTGGGAGAACACTAATTATGATGGATTATTATTGTGAGCTAGACTCGCCTAGTATAATATCGATGTTTTAGCTTTAGTTCATTGCCCTTATCAAGATTGGAATTCTATAGCTATGGCATCGTACTAATAATGCTATATAAAAACTCTCTAGCTTTTAAAGCTTTTTTTTCAATATTATATATAAATTACGCAATACGATAAAAAAGAAAAAAGTTTTTTGGTTTTAATTATTAAAAAGTAAAAAATATTAAGTAAAATAATAATAAGTCGAAATCAATGCAATGTTAAACTTTGCTATCAAAAATAATTGTTGCCAAATGTATACTTCATCATAAAAAAGAATTAGCAATAACAATTAGAAATCAAACCAAGGGACAAAATTTGTCACATTATCACATCAATCTAAAGCTCAATACCGTCACTCTCCCTCGACCAAAAAATCATAAGCACTCCAATCTTCAATCCCACTTAAAAAAAATCTCTCGCACTGCAAGTTGGACATGTAACACTTGCATAGCACTTCGAGTCCCACGTGCAGACGCCCGCGTGCAGGCAGCTGTATATATCCATGCAGTCGCTTCCAGCTTGAGCGCGTATCGATTCCGCATGGGCGGACTATAGTTATAACTGATTCACGGACGGCAAGCCAGTCAGGTGAGATAGCTGGCGTGTTACGTGTGTATACGTTTGTGCACGGCTGCCGGCTTGCCCTGAAGCTTTGTGTCAATGTTGAGGGGATGAAGCTGCCCTTGCCGAAGGGGCTGGATAAACGCGGAAGTGCACAGCCTGGAAGAAAGTAAGTTTGGTGCACAAGGACGTCACGGGCTGCTGCTGAATTTGGTTGTAGTTTGATGAAGTGTGATTTTATTTTTTATTTTTGAGAGGTCTTTTTGTGTTGGGTGGGCGGGATGGGGTGAAGGTTTTATTGCAAAACTTTTTATGACTGTGGATGGGAGTTTGAATCCGAATTTAAAACAGATAGATTGAAACTGTAGATACATAAAGGTATAGATTTTAAAAACATTTTGTTCAAATGTTGTTATTTGTGAGAAATTTGTTTAACAAATATCTGAATTATATGAAATTATTATATATCAATATGAAACTTACATGCGTTCTAATCAAAAATTGAATTTTTATGCGGTTTGTAAGATCTACATTTTTCATCGTATATCAAACGTCAGAGCTTGTTAAAATTTATAAATTTTTTTGGGGTTTAAAATAATTTTTTTATTATCGGTTATTCAATTCATTTTTAACTAACGGTGTATATTAAAAATACAAATACAGGAAAATTTTAAATGTACGCTGTAGTAAATGGAGTATTACGCCCTATACAGCTGTTATATACTTGTAAATAGAAAAACTATCAATCGATAATTTATAAATACGACGATACTTTTTTAATATTTTCTTGATTGATTGGAATTAATATTTTTTAATGGATGTTATTTAAGACAGTAATATTGAGTCTAACTATCTGTCATCAAATAAAAGTTGAATGACTTATTTTTTCAGTAAAAGAGTTCGCATAATTAAAATTTAAGTTTATACGTCAAATAAATTTCAGTGCACCATCAACAATAAAAACTTTTATGATTCCAAGAAAGAACATGCAGAGATTATGCAATAATGCAGAAAAGATGAAGCTAATAAAAATGTTCTCTGCATATTTACTCAAAGTAAACATAATTAAATTTTCTTTTACAAAAAGAAAAACTTGTTAAATAAATTATTAAAATTTTAAACTATTAATAAAATCTTCTAAATTTCTATGTTTTAATGGAATCTGTGATAGAAAGTGAAAAGACAATGAAGCAGAAGAGATTAAAAGGCCAAGGGCTTTGGTGCCTTGTTCAACAATGACAAAAGCAAAGCTTGTCGTGCATGAAAACGAGGTCAGTGTACATATTTTTTTCGGGTAAATCATAAAAATTGTGCAAGTCGCTTCTCGGGATGTATACACTAATATCAATAAATTGATATCTACGTAATATTTATAAACTAGAAATAAATTTAAATACCTTAAAAATCAAAAAATATTATTCTGAAATTCCCAAAATTTTGTTTCAAAATTTTTTAACCTTTTTAGCTAGTAATAAAAATAAAATATTTTTCTGTAAATGTATTTTTTATCATTTATTTACCTTTAAAAAAAGGGAGTCTTAAAAAAAAAGGTCGAACGAATTTGCTCATTTTTATGGTACATTAGACATCCTGCGATTTCCATAAAACTTTACCAAGACTCCGCGCAGAAAATCAGCTCCACAAAATTCCAATCGAATAGCGTCAAACGGCACGTACCGAAGCTCGTGTAAACAAACTTCCACGCGATCCTACTCTATCATAAAATTTTGCGACAGATGGCCGACTATCAACGATACAAGAATCACAACGCCGACGTACAGCCGCGCTTAAAAATACGCGCTCACAGAGAAACTAAGTACCTATCTCTTTCCGTTTTGCGTCGCACAGCCATGCCTCCTATAAATACATATTTCAAAGGAAAGAAGGCAGAGGAAAAAATGAGGTCGCGATTGAGATTTTCAGCGCAGTCCGGAAGATAATCGAGGACGAGTCGTTTGTTTCTTAGCTCTGGCTCTTTTTTCGATGATCACGAGGCTTTTCTTACTATGGTCACGCGCTTACTCGCTGGATTATGCAATGAAGTCCTTTGGTATGGATCGGAGACAATGCTCTTTTTAGTCAGCCTCGGCGATTCGCCGTGGGGGGATTTGATCTCTTTTTCAGTGTGCGAAAAAATTTGGAACACTGTGGAATATTACTGAGAATGGCGAGAGCTTTGATTTGGATCGTTTTTGTGCGATTAAGGTAGGGTGTAAGTTTGTTAGAATGAAATTATTATTTGCAAACTTGCATAATTTATGAATTTACTAAAAATTAAAGTAAAATTTAACGACATGCGGGGAGAAAAATTTTGTAAAGCGGTAACGGGCTGTAAAAATTAAAAAAATTACTTACCAGGAAGTTTTATTAAAAAAAATAGTAAATTTTATTAATAATTTAGTAAATATTACTAAAACTTTCGTAAAAATTCCTAATAAGTATAATAATTTTTTGGATTTCCACAGTGTATTATCGCTATATAAAAATTTTTGCTAATTTTTCCAAGAAAGTTTTCTCCGTGTAGTTTAACAGTTGACTTTATTTTACATATATTTATATAAAAATATTTTTCGTTTTTATATTTTTTATTTTTACTATACATAGCTCAACACCTTCGCGGTGTACTTTCAGTATATATACCTTTGAAAACATTTTTCTTGTTTCAAAACTTTTAGAATATACCTATTCTTGCACCTCTTTTTCTTTTCTGATTAAATCGACTCCAATCTATGCCCCAGTTTCTTTGTAGTTACTTTCTTTTCTGTTTAATTTTTTTCTTACAACAGAAGCTTTACGCTACTGTTTTATTAACTTTTGTTACTATTTCTATTCTACAATGCTTTGTTTAAAAATCAATTTAAGTTGATTAATGATGTGACTCTATTATTCTTAAACAATAATAATTTTTATTTTGATAAATATTAATTGTGCTAAAATACGTTCACTTCCTGCTACCTTTTTTGTTATTATAACTTCATCTTCTATTGTAAAATACTACAACATTTAATACAGCATTTACTAACAGTTTCTTCTTCTTTTTATTCTTTTAGATTTATAAGTTTAAGAGTTTACTGTCAATTTTTTATTAATTACGCAGAAAACAATTCACAAATAAAAAAATTTTATTCTCAATAACACGAAAGTTTTGTATTCTGTATTGTTTAACAGAATTTTTCCTTTTTTTTCAAGTTTAAAATTAGTTTTGTATAGTTCATAAACAAGTTATAAGATTCTTAATATCCTTTTACCTACAGTGTATATGTGTAATATGGATCAAAATTTAATTTTTGCAATGCCTTTGGATCCGCAAAGAGAAGTTGAAAGAAAGCTAATATGAGCACTAAAATCGACCCTATTTCAAGTATTTTGCATTCTTTTTGACTACTTGATTATAAGGAATTTCTTATGACTTTTCAACTTTATAAAATTAATTGAAGGCTGGGACAAATCAAAATGTATTTAAGACCTGGTTTTCATATTTTTCATATTAATAAGTCTTCACACAAATAGTATTCCCGAAAAGTTACCAAATAAGATTAGAGAAATATAATATTGATAAAATAAAGTCATTCCAATATTGACGCTTAAAACCCATTCAGAACGACTATGCAAATAGAAAACAATAAAATCAAATTAGGAAACCATTCCCAATAATCGCATTTGGTAAATTATTGTAGATCACAGTCTGTGACAACGTCCCAACAAAGTTCATGCTCGTCGTGAAATCCTTACCTTAGTATACAATTTGCAAATTAGACATTACGTAAAATATGCAAGACAAAGCTATTTACTTCTCATCCCTAATAATGGAAAGCCGTAGCACATGCGCACTCCATTGTATATATATATATATATATATATATATA
>UELX01000706.1:0-64053 GCA_900480035.1 Eupelmus urozonus | reverse complement strand
GGTGTATGCATAGTAATGCGTGAATTTTAAATCGATAATTACCGTGGTTCGAAAATTCATACGAGATGATCGTCTTGTGGAGCAATCGAGGTCGCGAATGAAAAACAAATGAGGCGGAAAATCGAGTTATATGTAAATTTCAATTTCCTTATTTCTCGCCTGGCTTCTCTCATGGTTATAACAAATTGCTTCTAATTTTAAACCGCTAATAAAACATGAATTCGATGCTCTGCAGCAATCTAAAAATACCATCTCTTTATCAATGTTTGCAAAGCATAACGCGAGCTCATTTCCAAAGAGATCCACCCAAAAGATAAGATACTTTCAATCACGAAAGAGTATCCAGTTATTATTTAAAAAAAAATCGCTCCATAATTTCGGCTGCAGTCTCGCAAGAGCAAACACGATAAAGAAAAAAAAACGATCGCGCTCGTAAAAAGCAAGAGAGCATGAAAAAGTAATGACGGGAGAGGAAAGTTAAATATTTACTCGCTACGATACGAGGAGATCGAATCAAAGACGAAAACGAGAGCGAGAGGAGGGCATCAAACGCGCTACCGATGAAAATTATGACGTCAGCTGCTGTTTACGCCTACGGGCGAACCGCTGAAAATGCGTACCGTCGCGCTGAAAAAAGGGGGGATCAAATGGCGCCGTCTTCCAATTGCACACACAACGAGCAGACAGATGCATCCGCGCACATCACGTCGTAAAGCCGAGAGACGTAATATCGCACGTACACATAAAATGGCGCTTGCGCAAACGAGATCCCGCTTGGATTTCGATCTGTCTGACGAATGTCAATGCTCCGTCTCCGTGTGCACACGCATACGTGACGTGAGCCGCCTGATTGAAGACGTAGATGCGCGTGCACGTTTTTTTTTTTTTTTTTGATTACAAGAGAGCGAGCCGCCCTCGCCAAGAGACAAAATAAAAGCCGGGGTTGGCGCTGGCGAACTCTTGGCGCAAGATTAAAGCGAGCGCCGGGAGAGGCATCAATTGCGTTCGAGATTGTAGCGAGCGGACGGAGATGATGCTGACACAAGGTTGCTGGGCTGCAGTGTTCGCTGTATTGATTTTTTAGCGACGGCCGTTCTTCGATCGGGTGGTTTTGCTGGCGAAATGAGATTATAATTTGGTTAGGATGTGTCTTTAATTAGAGCTGCTTTGTTTGAAGGAAAATATCATGTTAAGGATACTGAAGTTTGTAGTTTATGAAAACAAAGTTAAATGTATACTTTCTACGATCGATTTGTATAAATTAACAAGTACGGCCAAGTATTACTCGTACTATTTTGTTTACATAAAAACAAAACAAAGTATTCTGTTTAAACAACAAACCGATGTAAAAAACCTTTTTTCCACAATTCCCTTTGTCTGCAGCCTTGCAATAACAATAGAGCCTATGCAGCAGAAACCGAAGTTTTCACTTCCCTCCCCTCTGACTTTTTTTCGCATGTAACGCTCGATTTTTCTCGCAGATGTAAGCGTAAAAGCGAAGCGAATTTGGACGAAATTCGTCACACGCTTCCGGCAATTACTCTCATTCACACGTATCGCAAAGTGGGGTGGGCCAGCTCTGTTAATTTAATGGCCGTTGATTGCTCAATGCCGTAATTACAGTGACAACTCATTGAAACTGCATGGGGCAGCAGCGATTGCCCTTTTACTGATTTCGAAACTTGTGCATCATCGCCTGAATTTCTGTCCCTTGTCCATTATTCAGTTCAATACAGAAAATAAAATACCCACTGTATAGGTTCGATTTTAATTGAGCGTTCGCCAATTGGTTAATTAATCGTATGGCGCCTCGAGTGTGCCTCGTGTAGGTATGCAGGAAGTCGCGATTGCTATCGGACGAAACTTTGTTTCGCAAGTTTTCGCCGCGATTTGGATCGGAAGATATCGGCTAGGAAAGTTCTATGTAGAATTCTGCCAATTCAATCGGTGCTTGTGTATTATATATTCTAGAGCCGGATATTTTCGCGATAGCGGAAAAAAGTTTTTGTTGGCACGTAGAGTGGATGTGTAAGATTTCTATCTGAGGAAATTTCAATTTTGAAAATTGAGGTTGTTTTCTGATGTAACGAAAATATCGTTTTCACTTGCTTTTTCAGAAATGAGATTTCCGCTTTCGGATTTTATGTTGACAAATCACAAATTCAAATTTTAGATTCTGTAAGCAAATTTAAAACGAAATTTCACTCAACACGAAATCAAATTGTAAATAAATAATAAATGGATTTAAAAAAGCTTTTTCACAAACAGTTCTTTGTTAAAAAAACAAAAAAAATTACTTCTGCAAAGCCCCCGTATACATCCCCCTTAAAAAAGCTATTTAATTAGACGGCAGCGCGTACATAACGCAATTACGCTAGTACACCTCTCCGGGCAAAGTGTTTCTCGGCCTAATGTGTAGTAAGTCTCGCCCTAATAAATTCTCGGTCCTCGCGTGAGAGAACAAACGTTCCCTCTCCCTCCTAAAACCCTCGCACATATACCTACATAAACGAGAGGGTGAGCTTTGACGTGTGCCGCTGCGCTCGTGAATTTGAGTTACCTGAAAGCACAAGGGCAAGAATACGGTGAGCGCAGAAAAAAAATGGGTAGAGCACACACACGCTCACGTGAATCTTAAAGAAAAAAGCTCGCTTTTCCTTTCTCTCTATTTTCGTATCCCACTTCGATCCATCAGCCGGTTCCAGGCGCGTGAATGCGTAAGCGGCGTAACAATCCTGTATCAATCTTACTAATGTTGCGGGAATTCTGGGGCCATTACCGCAGCGTCGAACCTTCGTCGGATTGTTAACCAGCCGAGTCATGGGCGCCGATTACGCATCGGATTTTTCAGCGCGAGTAGATGCTAGACTGTATTTTTTTGAGTGCGTGGATGAGTTGTTTGAGTTTATTTAAGAATTTGATACCTAATTTGTGGAATGAAAATTTTTTCTTAGTATTAATGGTGCAAGAATGAAGGATTAATGTTATCGAGCGGTATCAAGCGTTGTATATTGATTTTTATCGATATCAGTAGCGTGTATACAAGATAAAGTAATTACATATAAATAATTTAACAAGAAAAAATTTTTGCGTTAATACTAACTCTAATCTGATTTCAATGATTGAGATTACAAGATATACACGTTAGAGAACGAATCGACCTCTAAATTACACGAATTTACAACATTTTACAAGAGTGTGAACAACAAGATCATTTTGTATTTATTCCGTTTGCCAATAATAAGATAAAAACATCATACTCATAAGTAACACTATACAAATACTCGTGCCATAAGAAATAAGCAAACACGCAATGAGCACATCAGTAGCATACATCCTCATAAAGCCAAACGTTTCAGTGCTGTTGACCCGAAGCGTAAGTAAGCACCAGAACGACCGCTTATACGGCATCGTTAATGGGCCGTACATTTCTCCGTACACACACACACCCAGGCCCGAATAAACCGTCCGGCGAAAGTGCGGAAAAATCCCTATATATACGTATTCAAACTTAGCGGCCCGCTTTCTCTCTTCCCTATTGTACTCCCTACCCTCTCGCACTATTTTCCGATTGGCCAGTGTCCATAATTGAAGCCTGGCTCCCTTCTCTCGGAAGAACAGATTTCCTCCAGTCGTAAACGTCCGATAAAAGTATATCGAACAGCCGTGCCGCGAGTAAATCCGTTCTATAGTTTCGGGACGTGTATATACGGACAATGGGATTTAAGACGGGAGATGGGGGCTCGTATAACTTTCGCATATACCGGCGATCAATTCGAGACGTCGAGCAGCGCTGCAGGATTTCGGCCGGAAATTATATGCCGCGATTTCGCGCCGAGCGCGGGAGTTATCTTGATGCCGATAAATTTGCGGGTCACGCGCCGGCGAATTTATTGGCCGAGCCGATCGCGCTTCTATAAATTCATATTTCTGATATCCGACTGGATCGGCGCTGGTATTTTTCGGCTGACGCGTCTGTAGAGGTGATTAATTCCGAGATGAAAATAAAAAGTGTGGCCGGTGGAGCTTTGAGTTATTAGCCGCGCTCGTATGGCTTAATGGCAGTTATCGTATGGCCGGTCTGTACGCGTTATATTAACTAATTCCGCGCTTCGACAGATACGCGTGCTCCAATTAATGAAATTTTCAGGCTAATCCAGACGAATGCACGGCCCCCAGCCAGTAAACAGTTCTTCCGTTAGCATAAATTTTTCACCGCGCGCCTCGCCTTAATATTTCAATCGGCTTGTTTATGCACATAATTAAAACGCCTCGAAATTCGCGTGTGAATTATTCCTCCGGCCCGAATCGCACTTGAACTTCGGCCACTCCTCGGGCCCAATAATTAATTAATGCCTTCTCGTCAGCGTACATCTCGAGAGCATCACCCCAGCAGCCTCTCGAAGAATCGTCTCTTCTCGCTGTCCCCCCCTGTTCCCTTATCTCAGCCGAGTGTTCCTTGTATCGATTATCTGGCTGCGCGTGGGTGGAGGGGGGAGATACCCGCGTCAAGAGATAAACTTTTTCCCCATAGCCCGGGCGTCAGTCCGCAAATTTCCGGTGCGGCTCCTGCAGTGGCCGTGGCGCAATATGTCATTCTAATACGTTTCCTGCCCGACACGCCTCCTTTAGCCTCGTGCACAGTGTCGCTTTCTCCCCAGCGCTATATACGGGGCCGTATACATACACGCACAC
This sequence comes from Eupelmus urozonus, assembly GCA_900480035.1. Lineage (NCBI taxonomy): Eukaryota > Metazoa > Arthropoda > Insecta > Hymenoptera > Eupelmidae > Eupelmus > Eupelmus urozonus. The sequence continues at coordinate 59,358 of UELX01000706.1, read as the reverse complement.
AAGTTGGCTTTTCATTTTTCGCGGCGCGATTCCTTTCTTCTCGCCGTGGCTTTTATGGCTTCTGTAGGGGATGGATGCGTGGGCGGCACTTATACGACGTGCTGAATCGTGGACCGAATGAGGGATGCTGCGCGACGTTTCTGGGCACACGACGGCTCTGCGCAGCGATCGCGAGTCTGCTTTTACGAGCTGACCGATGGCCGTATAAATTGTTTTATTGCAGCTGGCTGATGGCACGAGGCCGCATGCCTTAACCCTGACCTCGGGAATTGATTTTCCATTATCTTATGGCTCGTGAACGGTTCGCATGGTTCTTCCATACCCTTTATCTTTTCCCCATCGTATATCTCCGCTTTTGTCGTAGGGATAAAATGTATAAAGCGCGAAGAACACATTAGTAGCAGAAGCGTCGTAAAGTGAACGAGCCAAGTGTCGTATGGACGTTGGAGCGATTAAACTGAGACAAAGCGATTCCAGTAATGCGGAATTGGCCTTAATAAAACAAACAGTGCGCGAGCGAGGCTGCAACAAGTAGATACACGAGGCCCGATAAAGAAAGCGCGGAGGCTAGAAGCCGATGACTAACGCGGCGTATGCTACAGCTCGCTTTGCGCTACAAAAGCGTGACTCGCTCGAAAGGTTCCACAGCGCGTATGTGCATCAACGGCGGCCCTACTATGCGCCGATGAGTCATCCTTTGCTCTCTTACCCGCGCTAGCCCGAGCGCGCGCTCGCAACAATGGATTTTTCTATGGATGAGCCGCGCAGATGGGTTAATTTTCCGGTCGATTGTCGACACGATTGCAGCCATACGTTGCCCTCGGCCCCCTCTCCAAAAACGACGGAGATGGAGATACAGTGCACGCAGCCTCCCGTCTTTCTCTCACTGTGTGGGTGGGTGTGTGAGAGAGCCCTAACTTAGGGTCGCTTCAATTATGAACTAATTACATCCCTCCGTGTACATGCGCCTACGCTCTGCGACATCTGCCTGTATGGCCAGCTCATGTCCGCGTGTTGCGACAAGGCGCCAGCCAGGACACTGTCTTTCGGCCCTATAGTATACGATCTCAAGATCCCCGCCTATGTACCCCCGCTGCCGCAGAGAGATGACAAGTGAACAGGGCGCGAAACGATACTATGCTCGCATATATATAGGGGAGGGCAGGCGCGCAGCTGACTACGACAGTTGATTCGCCTGAATTCACTAAGCCCCGCGCGCTCGCCTCCCAACTTTCGTAATGAGCCTGGAAATTAGCCGTGACGTTGATTAAAGACTTTAAAGCGAGGGCCCACCTACGCGCGCATAAGCAGAGTGCGTGTGTACGGTGCGCGCTGTGTTGTGGGCTCGAGAGGGAAATCTCGATTCGGTTAAAGGATTGGCTAATGAAAGGCCGCCTCTTATGGACTTAACCGTGCGGCTTTTAAAGAGCCGCTGAGAGCTCGGCGCTGCGGTCGGGATGCTGGAAGGATCACGGGGATGATCGTCTGGCTGGGGCCTGAAAATGGATTTGTTTCTTGTACGCGTGCGTTGGTGATTATACTTTTGAGCGTTAGATAAGATTAATTTTGCAAAAGAATTTATGAGATACGAAAATTGTTTGTGTACGATTTTTTTTTTCTTTGGAAATGAACGTTTTCAATTCGAGTTTGCCGCTAGATATTGCGACGATAATGTTACGCTAAAATAGCAGAAGCTACAGGTATTAAGAAAGCATATTTTTCTCATATTTTTCCCGGGGAGAATATTTAAAGTCGAAGCACGACTTCGGCATAAAGAACGGCTCTCGGAAAATTTACGTTTTGCGCTGGGGGAGGCGAGCTCGTTTTACATCGTGGAAAACATTGTGCCTCGCTGATATTCTCTAAACTCCTTCAAAAGAAAATACTGCCACTCTAGCCTTCCAAGTGAATTAAACGCTTTAGTGCACTTAAGTTATGATACTCTATAAAATGGTCCATTCTTTAAAACACCTTAATTCTGCGAGTTCATCAGATTAACAACGTACTTCCAGATACTTAAAAATGCATGAATCTGCTTACACTCACACACACTATACAAGTAATAAAAAAAGTTCTACAAAGCAGCATAGCGATTTTAAAAAACGCGCATCGCGTAAGTTTCGCAGCGCATAAATTCAGCGTCGCCGTTAGAAATAAAAAAGCAGCTACTTTGCCCGCCGCGTTCGCGAGAACGCCGGTATATTTCAAACTACCCCCCGCGCACCTTATACATCTTATTACTCTCTCGCCGCGGGATTACAGCATGTCAGAGAAAGAGATCAGCATTTTTTTCGTCGCGAACATAGACGCACGAAAAAAAGGGGGCCGCCCGCGCGCAGCAAAGAATCTGTCAACGCATGATTCAGCGCGGCTTCCAGCGCGAAAAATTCCCCTTGACACTCGAGACTAGACTAGGACTCTGAGCCGGGAGGCCCCTCAAGTTTTAAAATTCTCGCGCTGAACACGATACGAAATCAATGCAACGGCAGCTCTAGCAGAGAAACAGACGGCCTGCGGGGGTAGTAGTTCGCACAGTGAAGTCTGCCACTGCAAACATCGCGATGTCTATTCGATGGTATGTATGTGTCTTGGCTCGTGACGTCAGGTTCACCGTGTGGCTACGTGTGCGGCCGCCACGTGACTTGAATTTGAAATGCTCCAGCGCCGCCTTGGCGAAAAGCTCACCGTGAGATATGTGTATAGCTATGGGAGGACATCAGAGAGTCTGTCGCTCTCTCGCAGCCTCCCCCCTGTCACGTGACGGAGAAAAGTTGTATTTGAAAAGTTCAACCTGACGCTCCTCGTTCCTTCGTGTCTATCTTTCTGGAGAGGTGGTGGTACGCTCGTGCCGGAGCTGCGCTTCTCGATTCGTCTGAAAAATTGACGCGCTGTTTGCCTTTTTAAACGTGACGCGGATGTTCGCGTATATCGAGTGTTCGGAGGCTGCCCGAACGCGCGCGTGCTCTAAATAATTGAGCGCGCGCCGTTTTACAGACTTTGCGGGAATCAGTTTGGCTCTGGCTGAACGTTGCTTTAATAGCGGTGCACTTCGCGCTACCTTCGTATACGAGCTTTTAACTTTCTATTTTATTTTTGTTACAATAAAGCTTTTGCATAACAGAAAAAATTTCTAAAATAATCACGTCATTGACCTTCAAGCAGCCGTGAAGCAGATCAAAGTTTATTCAAACCAAGTTTACACAAGATCAGCCCATCGTAATACTTCGATCGCAACTTGCTTTGCTAGAGCAATCACTGTTTACGTAGGCAAAAGTGTCGGCGTATCGATTCCGCTCGAAAGAGGCTTTACAATCCGCGCGTATACACGAGCTCAAAAGCAAACAGCCGCCTCCAGCTCTCGGGGGCTCATCGTGAAAAAACCTCCCCTACCACTCGGCGGCGAAAAAAAAACACACGCAGTCAAGATAGCAGCCGAAAACAAAAAAAAAAGAGCCGGCAGAATCACAAGCGACTGCTGCGCAGCATCGATGACTCCGAGCGCACGAGAGAGAATGCAGCTTATTGTGCTAGAGCTTATTCATAAACGAAAGTCAGTGCGCTCCGAAAAGTGGTGTGGGCGTACGGGCTATGACGGGGAGGGTTCAGCCCTTGCGGCCGAGCGCTATATGCGTCCGTGTAAAGCGAAACGCGCGGGGGTTGTTAGATTAAAGTCCAACCCCTCCGCGGATGCCTCCTACGGACTGGCTACATGCGCGCATTCGTATATATACGTCGGCCGCGGGTTAAAAACGGACTGCTGCCGGGACGTATGAGTCATTTCTATCCCTGCGCAGCCCCGCCTAGCGTGCGTAATTTTCTATAGCCTCTTTTTTCTCTCCTTGTCGCCGTAGGCCTTCTCATCATTGTGGTTAATTATGACGAATCGCTTTATTCGTGCGCCGAGCGTAATAGCCGAATGGCGTGGAAGGAAATTTCGTGTGGCTCACGCCGATATATATATATAGATTTAGGTATATGGCCTTTGCCCCGGATGCCGAGGATTCAGGGAGGAGAGAGGCTAGGACAAAGGGTGCGGTTACGCGGAGGCATCTCCGCCGCGCGAATTGCGCTAAGCTAGGAATTGAGAAAATTTGTATTGCTGGGTAGATGTGGTTGTGGAGTGACGCAAAAAGCTGCGTCTCATTTGGCTGAGTAACCGGGGTCTAGGCGAGACGAGTGATTGTAAATCAACGTTGCCACTTTGCGCAATTACTTTGATAAAGAATGTTGAACGTAGTATCAGCGGGAGAGGCCTAATATACAGTATTGATTGAAATGTCCATTTCGTTTGTTTGTTCCAGGTGAGTCAGGCTTTCTCAGCGAGATAAGACGCGAGGCGGTCTGTCGATGACGCCCGTCAGCTTTTCCAAACAAAGGTGAAGTTATGTAAAACTTTCATCATTCAGAGATACGCGCACGGGCCGGATTATGTAACTATAACGCTCACCACATTTTTGTCAATGCGAACCAGATTTTCTTTTACGACTTTTACATGAATCTAATTGATATAATAAAATGAAATCAGCTGGAAGAACTTGGCACTTAGCATTCGAAAACGGTCAATCATAAAATACATCATTGAATCAGCGCGCGATAAAGGAAGTATCGCAGTAGTCTAGTTCCACCCTTTGCGCATACCGTAAACCACCCTCGCTTCTATCCTTTCGCAGCGATTCCCATGGAAACGATTCGGCCAAAATCTTTCGGCGCGTCACTCCGCGGCCGAGCGCAGAAGGTACAGCTAATATTACGGTCGGTTGATCGTTTTATGATTGGGGGAGTCAGCTCTCGAAGCTCTTGGAGCCCTGAAATATTCGGATTCCTAATTGTAATTAAGCTTCTTCAGCGGCAAATCGCAGCGAGTCGCTCGCTTTTAACCCTCTATTGCCCCGATGAAATGCTGGAAATAAAGGAGAAAATTAACGCGATTTAACGGGCAACTTTTCATTTGCTAATTTGCTCTTTAGTTTCCATTCATTCGTGTTTTATTTTATAACCCTGAATGAGGGATAAAGTTATGAGATTCTTTGTGAATAAATTAATCGACATGGAATGATTACCTCTTTTATATTGGTTTTCTTGTGAGAATTTCTTTCGATATCCAAGTTTTAATTACAATCCTTGTTCAAGCTTTTAAATTAAACTGATTTTTTTCGAATATTGAAGCGTATTAAAAAATATATATATTATTTTTAAACTTATGTTATCAGAAAATTGAAATTTTTAAATTACGATCAGAGATAAAAATAATTATTTTTCTGGTAAATTCAAGTGCTTTTTTAAAATTATTACATTCATCTCCGATAAAATCATACTGGTCATGCTGTTGAAAATGGCTTATATATAGATTCTAGACACGCTATCGAATGACTAATAACTCATCCCACTTCACTTTTCGCTAATTAATACCGTAAACTAAAAGTCTATTACGCGCTCGCAACGGATTTATCTTGCAATAAAGGAGATAAGATTGTATACCCTTATTAGATTACCGACCACAATTTTTTCCCTCGCTTTTTTCGTCTCTAGCCAAGAAAGATTTAGTTTCCTACATTAAACTCCCATACACCGATAAAAAGCTCGCCACCCCCGAAAAATACAATAGAAAGTCTAGCCCGACACAACCAAAAAAAAAGAAAATTTCACAGCGATATTTTATCTACAATTTTCGTCCAGGTGGATTTTCGCGTGACCAGCCCTTTTTTTTCTCGGCGATGCCGTAGAGCGCGAGATTTATATAAAGCAAAGAATCCCCGAACACGCATAGGACCGTCGTCTTCCTCCTAAGCGCGCGAAACTTTCTCTGAGAGCCGAGACTGTTTTTTATCGACTTGCTCGCGGTCAGGCGCGCAACTTTCCTTGAGCACCTAATCCAATTCTCCCGCGAGACGACGCTACAAAGGGTGCAGAAGAGAAAGAAGGCGTCGCTGCGCTTTAGAAGGAGAGAACTAGCGCGCCGAGAGTGGAAAAGACGAGCTAGTCGTCTATGCTCTTCCTTATGGTTCTACGGCGCGTCTTGAGCCAATTCGCTGGAAGCTCGGGGCTTGGGTTTGGATGGAAGGAGAAATGATGCTAGTGTGGGAGCTGCGCTGGTCATGCGATTACAATTTTCAATGCGTTTATACCACTCTTTTTTATTCGTGTCGTAAGCTTTTGGCACTTGGATTACGAGCTGCCGTTGGAAAATGGCTTCTAGTTGGAAATGAGATTGTCTTACTGCTGGGTGCGATTCGTATTGAGTTTAACGAGATTAATAAAATACATAGGTAATTTTGGATCGTTACTTATCGAAATTACTTAAAGTTACTATGTATATCTTCTATAAAAAATCAAAGTTTCTCAAAATGGTGTTTTAATTTATGTTACATATTTTGCAGAGTTTTTATCGTTTCAAAAATTAGTTATTAAATTGTTGTAACATTAAAGTGCCCAACCGATATAACGAGGCTATAAGCCTTAAAAGCAATTCGTTCAATTACATTAAATCTTTTTTTATCAACATTTTTTCATGTAAATTTTTTAACATCAACTCCACCTAAAACGAGAAAAAAGCAGCTTATAGTACTGCAAATCGATGAACATTAATTTCGTTTTATCTCTCTTCCCGCGGAACTCAATAAACTCCAAAGGCGAATTCCTTCAGATTTCACATTTTGCGCTTCCGCTACGTAAAAATAGCGATTTGATTACGGTATAGATAAGAACAAAATCCAATAAAGAGCAATAAAATCATAAAAACACCGTTATCCCAAGAAGGAAGAAAAGACATCGTCGGGTGGGGCCAGATGAGAGTGGTTTCCGTTTACGGGAGAAAAGCTCGTCTTACAAGAAGGCCGCCTCACCCTATTTTACATTATCTTTCCTCTTCGCTCTTTCCCAGCTTTTTCCCATACCCGCGCTCTCTTCGCGCATCAGTCTGCCAATGGCTTTCTCGTCACACTTTTTTTGTTGCGCCTCGTGCGTGTCGTATCTTGCTTTCCCTTTCTGCTCACTCTCTTTTTTTTTTCACTTCCCTCCTTCGCGTGGTGTCTTGTGTGTTGGATGTAAAGAAGTACTCGAAACTTTCTACTCGCGCCAACTTTGCAGCCCTTGCTCTCTCTTTTTTCTCTCTCTTCCCATGGGGTATGTTAAGTTGGGATCCATTATTTTTCGGGAATGAATTTGTCATCCGAGCCTCACTCAATTACGTATTTAAATTGCGCATTTGTTTGGCCTCGTGTTTACCGTTGCGTGGGTGCATCGGCGATAGAAGATAATTCGATCCGGTTGTAAAAAGTTAATGTAGTTTTCGGTGTGACAGTTTAAAAGCTTTGTAGTGCCATTGATACGTCCGCCTATTTGCATGAATTTGAATTCGGGTTTTCGTTGACGTTCGCGTTTGTTTTGGCAAGATTAATCGTTGTTGAGAACCCAGTTTTTCTGATAACTTTATGAAAGAACGATTGTATCAGACTTTTTTATGTCGACTGATTTTCATTTGCATATGATGCAGTACAGTAATTCGGAATACTAATGTTGGATAATGTCCAAATTTCAATTTCGCAAATTACTAAATAATTAAGCAAACATCTACAATACCGCATTGCTGCTCCTTTTATCATTAGAAGCTGCGCAAATTTGTGTCGTGAAAGCTTTCTAGCCGAATTGCAAGATAGGGCAAAAGGCTTCCACTATATATATATATATATATACCCCCACGAATGAAATCGTCTGTTGGTTTGCTAGGGTGCGCATGGCTGGGCCAGCCCTTCGTGCGTTTATATCCTTTTTGCGAATAGGGCGACGTCTTTCTCATTTGAGGAATGAGCACCGGTCTGCAGCTGAAGCCTCTTTTGTCTTGAGGTGAGACAAGTACTTGCCAGCTGTAGCTCGCTATCTCTCAAAGATCGACCCTGTGCCAAGGTCTTGTCGGTTCTCTGTACCTTTGTACCGTTCGATTATACAAAAAGCGTGACAAAATTTTCCGAAATTATAAAAAGGCATTGATTTTTTTTTAAACAAAGAATATGAGTTGTTCGAATTTTCCTTAGTATCTATAAACATTTAGCTACCTAATATGAAACATTTGCTCACTGCTTAAGAAAAGGTTTACATAATTTTTCTCAAACCAAAAGCTCCCACTTCCTCATACCATTCAATGAATTGACTTTCCAACATACATACTCGTAAGTACCAAAGCCAGTCGCGCCTCGAATTCCTCCGAAAGCTCGCGCGCAAGCCGCGCTTCTCGAGAAATTTCAGTGACGCTCGCAGCCTAACTCAGAAACATATACCACCGCCGTTCAAGTGTGCTTCTAGGAAAGTCCAATTTTGGTTTACGCGCCCTGGAGCCCAGACGGCGGCCTGTCAATATATACCTTACGAGCAGCGCTAGCTCTCCTCTATACATATAAGCAACCTCGACGATTTCTATCGTCGCGCCAGGCTGTCCACTCCGTCTATACATATACACCCACGCCAGCTCTCCCGGAAGCGCAACTCCGGTGTTACACGTGTGCGCGCGATCGTTCCGCGGAAAACTTTGCGCGCGTATTCGATGTATGCGTCATGCTTCCGACAATCGCGCATCGAGTTTCGCGAGCGCAGATAGGAAAGTTTATGCGCTCGGGGCCTTTGTTGAAAAAGTCGGCGGGTCTAGCGAGCTGAAACGCTTGATTTTCATTGATGATGTAAAGTGATCCGAAGAGAGGTAGGTGGCGCTGAATCGGGACGAATTTCGTCAATGGGGAAGTTTTAATTACGTTAGGACGCAGTTGGAACTTGCTACTCGCAGTCGGTGAGCCCGGCATATTAATGCAATTACGGCGTCTCGGTAAGTCATCCTTTTGACTGAGACGATCTTTCACGGATACTCCGGATTCGACTCATAACTTTGATCAAAGTTTCAGGAGAGAAGATTCCGAGGTTTTTTTACGTGTCGGATTATTAACTAGATCCGAGGAAAGAAAAGTCACGAGCTGCTGGTAATTATAATCTTGGAAAAGTATGTGTATGAAATCCAGGAATGAATTTTTTACAATAGTTAAAGATATTTTTTTTTAATAAAGTGATGTTACAGTTTTACCATTAATTAATTACTGTTTTGATTTTTTCTCATACACAAAAGATTTAATAACACCGCCCCATTCCAGAATATTTTATTCATATCATTAAAGTTCAAAGTATCCACTTGAGCGTGACTCCTCTTAATTCGATCTTCAGCGATTAATTTCGCCTGTCAACGTGAAATTCAGCCAGCTACTATACTTATTTATAAACAAGAAAATCCTTTTACAAAACACTGTCTTAATCACCAGATATCACGCTCGATTTTCTCCTTATCAACTGCACTCCCACATATCAGTCCGTTCTCCTTCTAGAATCAAAGATTAAACCTCTCTCAGTACCGCATTCCAAATATTTTTTATTTGCTCTTGGCGCCGTGCGCTTGTCAGCCTTTTTCCTTCTTATTTTCCCCTCTCCCTCCCTCGTTCGTGTCCTATTGGCGCCTTATCAATATTCATGCTCACGCGATAATACGATTTGCCGCGCTGCCATTTGCGGAACGCGCTGATGTTCGGCCGACAGATATGCAAATGTGCCTGTCTACCCTGTGTGTACGTACCAACCTGTGTGTGTATGTGTACTCTTGCGACGTCGTGCGCGGTGTTTCAAGGGTGCTAAGTATGACGAACGCCGAGCCCCTAACCCGAATAGTCCGGCAGGCCGGCCAGATTTTCGAGATTGTTCGTTAACTGGCGCGCGTTAACCTCGTTCGGGAGCGAAGGTTATCGCAGAGGCGTGCAGCGTGAATACTCGCGAGTCTGACTTATTGTTTACAATGTTTCGAGAGCATTAATTTTTTTTTTTTCGGGGGGAATTTAACCTTATTTTAGCACTCTCGATTTATTGCTGTTGTGTTTTACGTTGCTGATAGTGGCTATGACGCGGGATTTTGGTTAATAAAGTTAAGGGCCGTTCGTTGACATGAGTTATGAAGAGATAAGTTGTGCATTAAGGACTGGAGGTAATAGAGAACACGAAACACTTACGCATCGGGAATGATAACGATAAAATAAAAATTAACGCTGGAACTTTTTCAAAGCTGATTGCAATTAGCCTTGACTGCGTGATTAAGATTGTTTACAGAATATGAGATAACGAAGGTAAATGTATTCGAGTGGTAATTTAAAGAAGAAAATTTACAAAGTTTCAAAGACGAACTTTAACAAGTGCAAACTCTTAATTAAGCTCGGATAATTACGCTTTCGAAAAGTAAAAGAAGCTCGATCTAACAACCTAATTAGATTTTCAAAAAAGAAAACCCACCTCGTTTACGCCGACTTCACCTTAAACTGCAAATTTATCACCAGCCACGAAATTCGCATATCAACCCCGCGCGAAATACAGCTCATTCGATTGATTAATTCCCTATGTAAACGATGCCCCGACAGCGCGAATTCTCACAATCGGCTGCACTCTACCTTGATAATCGAGAAATACGAGAGAGAGAGAGAGAGAGAGCCAAGCGGCAAATCAAAGGATTGCCGCAGTATTTAGTATTTTACACAGCCGAGACCCGGGCGCTCAGTTCATTAGCGAACTACCTCCACGAGTGTCCCGAATTCGTCTGAACGATCGTGCGCGCCTCGTTTCCCCAATAGCAGAACTTCCCGCTTGGTCGCGTGAAATGTATAACGGCTGGGCCACTGGAACTAATCGTCATTTCGACGTGGAATTAGCGATGCACGGAGGGGGGTCATTGATTCGATGTGGAGTTTTGGTTGATGTTAATCCAGAGCGACTGTCTTTTCATAGGTTTTAGTTGTCGGTGGACCGGGAAATTTGAATTTCGGAGCGGTAGGTGAACCGTGGATTGATTGCGAAAGCTGCTTCTTTTGGTGGTAATTTTAGAGGAATTTTTCGTTTGAAAATATTTGTGCTAAAGATTTGAAGAACGTAGAATAGAACGTGTCATCACGTTTTTAATATTAATATTTCAGACGGCAACTTTGGAACTAAAAAACAAATTCACACTAATTAATTTACTCAAAAAAGTATACCACAGCAAAATACTAATAATATCTAAAGTACTCTTCAAAATTATATGAAAGCTCAATCAAGGCCTCACCCTTTCCGTGCTATCAGCTCTTCCATATCAAAGCCATCAATCTTTCCATACAGCGAAATCGTTTTAATCGCGACATAATTAGCCGGACTCGCCCTCACTCCCGTGTCTGTCTCTGACCTCTTTGCAAGCCATTAAACCCGCCCAATTCGACCGAAACTCCGCACCCAAAAAAAATATCACCGCAGGGACACGAAGCAATATGTAGAAAGAAAAAAAAAAGAGCAAAACTTTCGCCGAGAGACAGCGGCGCTTATCGGCTCACAAAAAGCGGCGGCACGCAAACGCCTAACGAACCATCCCGCGCATCCGGGAGCTGCGTGGGCACGCAGTCCGATTAGATTAGGACTAAGGACAATCGGCCTGGGTAGACCGAAAAAGTCGTTCTGCCAAATTAGTCCCCCTGCACGCGAATTTCCTTTTTTCTTTAATTCCAGCCTTTGCGTGCACTCGCCACCTGAAAGTCAAATCCATTCTTACCGAGAGGCCAGCTATACTCAGACTCCAGTCTGGTAAAGCATTTAGGCAGGAGACGTCTGCTCCAGCTCTCTCCCGGCATTCCGAAATTCCGCACGCGCTCTTCTTGTCTCGGAAATGAAAACGAGCGCTCCACGGGGAGCGAACAACCCCTTTTGCTAATTCCACAGCCAATTATGTCCCTGCGGCGTGCTGCACTCTCCGGCCCTTCCGATTCAGGCCTTCTTTTCCTTCTCCTCCCCCCAGCTCTCCGAGATATACACCAGGCTTGACCAGAGATCGCTTCCAGTTCGCCCTTCTTTCGTTCTCCTTTCACTTGGTTTGCTGAAGTTCCTCCCCCTTGGGCGCTTCTTCGCTGGCTTTATGCGTGTGACTGGCCTGCCGGCTATCAAAGGGCGTGGGCCGGGCTTTTAGTCGATGATGCGTAGCGTGCCATGTTAATGAATTCGATGCCTGGAGCCCGGAGCGCTCGGAACCTTCTCGTTGTCGGAATTAAAAAAAATAAGTCGAGGGCTGCTGTATATTGTCGGAAGTATTCTATTCAGGGATTTTCGCGTTTGTAATTAGAGGGAAATAATGAATTGAATTTTAATTTAATTCTGTTTTTTATGGGTTTCTCGTTTTTAATGACTGGTATTCGCGTTGACGGTTTTCATTCATCTTGTCTGCGGGATCGCGGACCAACGTTTCAGTTTTATAACTCCCATATTTTTCCTGCCACGTGTCAGGCTGTCGGTATTCACTGGAAAAAAGCACGCAGGAACAATTTATCAAACTCAGCTTTGAAAAATAGATAAAAACCAAACTATACACGCGATACCAAAAGCCCCAGAAAATCGTTCAAACGCTCAAAATTAAAACTTTCTCCTGCCAAAATGATCCCAACGTGAAACCATGTCGCCTCAATTCCTCAACACACATAACAATCCAAATGATTTGCGCTCGCCTCTACACTTCCCTATAAATAACGGAAAAATTCACACGGCCGTCGGCATTTGGACGGCAACCAACCTCAACCACCCGCGTTAAAAAAAAGGCAAGCAACCAGCACAGAGAGGAGAAAAGCGCGAGGGTGAAACAATAAAAGCGAGCGACGACGACGCAGCTGGATGACAGAGTAGAGCCGGCCTGGGTCCCCCGCTTTTCCCGCGGCTGGATGTTTTTAACGTTCAGTTTTATGGCTCGTAAAGCAAAACGCGCGGCAGAGGCGTTATAAACGTGGCCGGCTCGCGCTAATTAAGCCTTACGCGATGCCGGCGTTATATGTACTCGCCGGAATTACCCCCGCGGGTGGATGCCAAAAAGACTCCGGGGCTCTCTTTTAGAACTGGAACGTAAATAATCGAGCTCGTCGCCGGCGTCTGGGGGGCATTGGTCTTGGGACCGTTCGAAAACGGAGTTACGAGCCCGCTTCGGGATTTCCGGACGGTGATACGCTTGATTCCTGGACGTTGCTCTATTAGATTTGAGGTCGGTCTGTATTGGATTTTTCACTTGTCTTCTTGGCTGCGGTGATTTGGGCTATTTTTAGAGGATGCGGTGTTTCGTGGATTTTGCTTTGTTTTGGAGAGAGCGAGGCTGGCGCCTTTGTGAATGTGATAATTGGATTCTTTGTCAGGGTTGCTGAGTGTTGCTCGTAAAGAAACATTTTAAATTAGGGCTGCGGAGAGTCTTGGTGACTAATTGTACATTATTACTACTACTGAGGAGTTGAATGAAAGCTCAGATTTTTTATATTTATCCTTTGAAAAACCGAGTAGAAATTTAATTATTTATTACATCTAACAAATGAATAATATTGGATTAGAATACAATAATTCTTAACTAATTTTTACTTCTGACTTTTTAACTTGAAAGTTAATTAATGATTATGAAATTTGGTAGGTTCTTAATAAGCGCCCATATTCTATTTTCTACTCCAATCAATTTTAATTAAGTTTCAGATCATCACTCCCAGATTATTCCTAAAAAGATCCAGACTCACTAAAACCAAGTTACCTCGTCCCGTCAAAATCAGCAAATCCACAGACCCCGCCGCGGGTCTACCTTCTTCCACTGCAGAAGAAGATCACCCAACTCTATCCCAGAAAAAGAAGGAAAACGAAAGATAAAGTCGCTCGGGGCATCAGTTACCGCTTTCCCTCCATCAAAGATACGAACTGCCGGCGATTTGTATCCTAGCGTGCAGGTCCAGCGCCGACGTCTTAAGACAATTGGACGAGAGAGAGAGAGAAAGCTCGAGGCGCATCCCTCACCGGTGACTTCACCCTCCCGTTGCCTGGGCATTGTCCTGCGCCCTTCAGACGTACAGCCATGCGATCAGGTCCTTTCTGCGTGCGCGCAGACGCGCGGAATCTAATGGATTTCCTCGGCGCGCGACTCGTAATCAGACTGCACTTTGTCTTCCGGAGGAAACAATTACCATTGTTTGCGCGGCTCTTGCGAAGCTCTTGTGTTTTCGTTCGAACTTATTGCTTTCGATCCGTAAAAGTCGGCTGTGGGTATATATGAGATGGACTGCTGGGTACGCCAGGAGTGATTAGCGTTCTCGAGTGTTTGAGAGGGACTGATTGATGGGGTTTCAGTGGAGATTATGTGTATTTAGAGATGTTGGATGTCAAACATTGTGGTGAAGAATTGAAGTATTGGTTTTCGGGGATTATGTAAGGATGATAGTCGAGTTGTATGGCACTATAGACTGGTTCAGAAGGCAGATTTAATTAATAGCTATAATTGGATAATTATCAACTTTTTTAAAAGTAACAATAAATGGTTTATTTAAATATTAATGAAAAAGTGTTAATATTATCTTAAATATTAAGTTACTCGTTTAAAATGTAAATATAAATTATGTTCAGCAGACTATAAATTCATTTTAAATGAACAACTTTAAGGTCATTCACTTAAGCTTGGGAAGTTTTAAGATATCGTTAAATTTGCATGTCGGCATGTGTGGGTTGCCAGGTGAAAGTTCAAACATCGCGTGTGGCGCCTGATAAATTCTGCTTTCGACTAACCAGACATTTTACTTAGGGGTTGTTTTTTTAATATATCCGACGGGTAGGCATATAACGAAGAATTAACGGCAGCTAGGACCTCGTCGATTGCTCCGTGGAAATTTCCAAATTGTTGAATGTGCGACTATGAAGCGAGGATTTACGTGAACAAAATGTGTATACAGTTTACTTTGGAGTGCGATCGATTTTTCTTGGCTGCTAGCTATAAAGACCGATGCTTTTGACGTCAATAAACTTTGCCAAGGTCGAAACTCTCTCGATTGCCACATTCAATTGCGCTAGATTCAGCTTGGTAATATGACGTTTGGTATTGATTTTTCATTGAGTGTGTTTTAATGTTTGATATATAGCACTTTTATTAGGGTAAAGTTGAATGTCTTCACGTAAAAAAAAAAAAATTTAATAAAAATAATATTAATTCAGATGTTTTTACTCTAACAATAAGTTGAATTAAATAATAATTTTAAAGTTTACTAATATCTACATATGTTTCAATACTATACCTATAACCTAAAATCTTTTACAATAATACGACCAAACGAACTCAATTGATTGTTATGGAAACAAAATGCAAATTCATTTAAATCCAGGCCATTCCGATCAGCACCATAAAATATCTGTTAGCATTCGTCTATCCTCCCGGTGCTTAATCATCCAGCGACCTCTTTTCAAACACGAATCCTAACCACTGCTTAAAACAAAATTCATCAAATACACCATCGCCACGCGCGATATCGATCTTACGCACGCGCGTATCCACCTCTGTGTACACAAAAAACACGTCCCTCCCAACAAATCAGCCCCCGACAAGTCAGGGAAAAAGCCAAAAATAGGCGGCACATCGAAGCAGAAATTTATTGGATAAGCGAATTATTGATAAGGTGTCAGGGCCGCGCGCGCGCTCAGCCCTCGTCTGTTTTCGCCAGCTCGGCACTTTGTTCGCTGTAAAACTCGCGCTTTGAAAAATAGCCGGATATTTATTTGAGACCGTGCGCCTGGCGCTGAGAAACTGCCATTTCTCTTGCTCCTCGCGGCGAGAAGAAAGCGAGCCAAGGAGCATCCTGGCTCTCTTCTTCCTCTCCTCTTCTTTCCACCTTTCCAAGTTTCAGTTTCGGCCGCGCCCACAAATGTTCTTTCTTTATTTCCATTAGCCTGTCCTCCCCGACATTTGTTACGATGCTCAGCGACTGCTGTGTACAAGTGCGAAGGCTGTAATTCTTGGGTATGAGCTGGGAGAGGGTAGGGCGCGATAATCCCTTGGCTGCTTAAAGTATTCCGCAGGCGCGCGAGAGCCTGCCTTTCTTGATTTTCTTATAGCCCGCTGAGACGTTGGTGTTAATGTTTACAGATAGGTGCACTTTGCCCAGAGGCTGTGTGATGCTTTGGACTCTATTGTCTTACGAATTTAGCGAAAGTTGATCGCCGACAAATTGAATTTTCGAGGAGCGCGAGCTGATGATCAAATTGCTGGATGAAACGCGAGAGGTTTTAGAAGGAGCTTTTGTGAGTTATTGCGGGTGCAAAAAATTAATTGAATTTTTAGAGGGAAGTTTTGTGGGTTGAGGTTATAAACATGATAAGTTTGTGGTTGTGTTGATTTTAAAAAGTTTTCTTTATTTGGAAACAAGTTTTTTAAATTAGTAATATAAATATTGTTCTACGTAATAGAATTTATTACCAAGACAAATATCGGAAAATGGAATTGATAATCAAAGCTTTTTCATTGTTCTAAAAATTAGGTTGCAATAAATTAGTTCGAAAAACACATACCGTTAATTGCACCAATGACAAACTTAATTAACTTTCTGTTATTTTTATTGTCGATCAATAAAGTAATTTCATGAAAAAAAAATCAGCAAATATTTTTCGACCACGACAATTGCTTGGCTAAAGATACACAGGCAGTTTGACAGAGAGATGAAAGTCAATAAAGCTTTAAAAGCGCAAAAGGCTCGAGTCCAGCGGGCTGGAACGTAATGAACTTTCAAGGTATTAAAGTTTCGTCAGAGCTTTGCCCTTTTTTTCGTCCGTTTTTCAAAGCTTCCTGTGCGCGCTCCTCTCATCGATCCGCCCGCGTATCAAATGTCCAGACTCTGGCTCTTTTCATCCCGATTGAGGAAAATAATTTCCAGTGAACAAAGATATCTATCCAACTATTGTTTCAAAATGCAACGAGATTTTTTTTTTTTTAATCTTTTATAATGTAAATGTTTTTTGACACAATAATAACTAAATTAAATTGTATACTAATGTTGTAAATGTAACTATGTAAATTTTAAATAATCAATAACTATAGATTTTTATTTCCCAAATAAAAAGATACTACCAAGTTCGAATTTTCGTTTTTTCCTTTCATATTTATCCGTATCATTTCTACTAAAGAATTTTTTCCATCCTACGCCTCTTCGATGCACAGACTCCCACCCACATTATCCCAAGCTCCGTGAGATTTCGCCAAGTAAAATCCTCTCTCTTTCTCTCTCGGAGTTTGAAATTTCCGTGGCAGAGTGGCGGCGGCAGCGACGGCGGCTCAAGTGTGAGAGACAATGGCGGCTTTTTCGCCTTTTATTGAATTCTTTGACCCCCGCAGCTGGTTTCTCCGGCGCAGCGCCGGGGGCCAGCCGAAGTGTATGTAAATGTAGCCCTCGGGGAATATAATCTCGCATGGAGATGAGAAAAAAGAAGGAGCCGGGCGAAGACGCCAAAATGCGACCCTATATACGTTCGTGCATTCTCGGATCTTTCTTATCGCGCGCTCCGCACGTGCCCCGATATCGCCCTATAATCATAATGGATGATTCACGCTGGCCGAGTGTATATGAACTTTTCATTTGGCATCGGCGCGGTAAGAGCCTCTAAACTTGTGAATTATTAACTATTTTCTCGCTACGATCTTCGATTTACTCCGGAAGACCGCCGCCTTATCTCGGCGCGTCCGTAAACGCAAATATTTTATTTTTACATCCTCTCTAAATATTTCGATTTGAATTTTCCACGTACCGTCTAAAATAGTTATCAGAACCTCGCAGTTTGTCAGACCTCGCATTATGAATAATCCAACGAAACTATCCCACCTCAGCCCATGCTACTATTACAAAAACAATATTTACTCAAATATTTACAGACGAAAAACCCAGCAGCTACCGAAACAAAAGCCTTCCCTCCCCAAAAAAAAGTCGTTAACCCGGCAAAAACTTTCACGCTCCCGACCATTCAGCGCGCGAATTTTTTTCCCTCTCACAATGCTACAGCCCCCCGCCGACGACGCAATAATTGCCGGACTCTCCTTTCCTCCCGTTGAGCCCGATTGCTCCCGAGGCGATGCTGATGAAAAACAAGGAAGAGAACTCAGTGGTACGAGCCAGCGGCAGTCAGCCGTCTATAGCGCGAGAGAGAGATAAGCCTCTGGCCAGCGGAAAAGCGAGTCGATTCAGCCGAACGAACGATTCTTTTCCCTCCTGAACCAACGACACACAAAATGTGCTGCATGTACGTGCCGAGTTGTAAGGAGGCCAGCCAAGCAGCCGCCGGCTACGTACGTGCATCTCCGCTCGGCCGTCGAATAAATCCGGAGCGCGCTGGCTTCTATCGACGCGCGATGTTACTTCTCTTTTGGCGAGTGCTTCGGTGAGGCTTGACGGCAGATCGTAGAGGATATTGTGCGCGGGCTTTTATCTGGAGATCGAATGGATTGGCGGATGTGGTTCTGGGTGGTTAGAGTCACGTTTGTGAAACTAATTGATTTTTGGTGGGTGGGGAGTCTTAGATAAGGTTGAGGTGGCGTGGATGGTTTTGGTGTCATTTGGGAGTTTTGTATTTGAGATTTGGTTTTGGGGCTTAATAAAAACAGAAACTTTAAAGTTGAGTTTAAATTACGCGATGCTTTATTTGTTTATGATGTATCAATTGCTTATATTTAATGTTAGCTTAATTAAAATGATGTTAGCTCAAGAGATTGTAGCTATAACATACATAGGAATATATATGCGATTTTAGTAATGTAATCACAATATGTATCTGCATAACCACATACTCATAATCTAGGGACTTCTCACAACATCTCAGCTCAGAATTGAAAACATTACATGATTAAAAACGCGTATGTAGTCTGGTAAACATTTTTGTGTATTTTTTAATTGCTATTAAATCCATAGAGACATTTACATCTCTTTCACAGGCTTTTTCTTTATAAATTTCAAACATGGTAATAATCAGTTTTGACGGACATTTTTGAATAAAAAATACGCCACGTTACGTAGAACAGTATGAAAAAGGATCAGAGAAAGATACACCGAAATTTTAATTCTGAGCCAGTGAACCGCGCTTTGTGCACATCCCGGCATATACATATTTTAAATCCTTTACTGACATTTCGTTTATAAAAACTACATACATTTTTCCTACAACCCATTTTGTTAAAATTTTTAACCTTGCACAGGCAATATTTGATGATACATCAAAAAAATTAAAACCAGACTAAAATCCGCTGTACACACGACAGCTAGCGAAGGCTGACGGATTGCGGATAGCCGGCCGTTGGATCACGCTAAGTCTTATAATTGAATTTGCCGGGCGCAGACAGTCGTAAATAGTACATTGGCCCAACAAAGAGCCACACACTCGCGCTTTGATGGCTTCTTAACGGCACCGAGACTCTCCCAGCGCTAGGACAATGCGATAATCGCTCCTTACTCCCTCCCGAAACTCCCATAAATAGCGAGGACCGGCGGAATTTCCATTACAGCGCGTTCCAGTACGTACTCCCCATAAACAATATCATCGAAAGTCCGCGCGCTGCCGGCGGCGAGCGCCACCCCCCTCGACGCCATTAGGTGTTTGCGCGCGCTATTTATTACGCGCGTGCCCCTGTCGTCGGGCAAGCGATTTATGGGAAATCGTGGCGGCTGTTATAGCGCGGAGGGCTGGGAAAAAAGGTTGTCTGTTTGGGGCGATCGCTGGTGTCTGCAGTTAAGCGGTGCAGGTAGCTTCTTTCGGGGTTGTTCTTCCGATAATGTTCTTCTTTTGTGGGTGATGCGATGGGTTGGTGAGAGTAGAGAGTGTAAAATTCGGGTTATTAATGATAGCTTGCGCGATGTATTTACTTTTAGTTTAGAGAATTTTCGATAACGGTATTGGAGATTAATTATGTTTATGACTTGATGTGGTCAGCACGGCTTTTGTTGAGAAATTAATTAAAATATATTTGAAAAATTCGAACGTGTAACCCAATTTTACTTCAATGGTAACTAACGATCAAATCCTGCGTTGTGTTTAATCATTCGTTCGCCAGATTTCCGATGAAAATTGGAGAAACGCGAGCTGGCGCTTAATAATAGGTATTGCGGTTTCCGACCACCTGGAGTCGGATGTTCGCCCTGGGGATTGTATATCGCAGCAATTGCATCGGCCATTTCTTGCTCTGCAGCTGTAATTATTATGAAGCGAAGATTAATCGTTCATTTAAACACTTACATTAAATACAATTTCACAGCGGCCATTCATCACAATCAATGAAAGAACTTCCGCAAATCAACCAAATAACTATTTTTCAACTCAAAAGTAGGCAAACACCACCACGCATTTCTCATCTAGCGATAACACTGTTTTGTTTGCCATTATCACAGTTGATGCGGTGGGCCTTTTAAGCCGCTCGGCGAAAACGTGCGGCCGAGCTTGCATACACACACGTACACTATCTGATCCGCTAATGCGAAACGCTGGCCGGTCAGTTTGCAGCGTGGCCACTGTAATTACGTTAAATTAACTGACTCCGCGCGAGCGCCGCGGTGTATACGTTAAACTCCAACGAGCTTGCATGCATGCGAGCTTTCACAGCTGGATGATCGCTCTCCGAGTGCATGAATTTTCGGAGCCTTGTTAATTGTGCAAAATGTGCATCTACGCTGATTACTTTCGGCAATACAATAATCGACGCTCGCGGAATTACAACGTCGGAGAGCAAAACGTAAAAACATTACGGAAAATTGGAAAAAGTTAGGGGAGCGACTCGAAACGTAACTTTTTATCGCTCCAAATATAAATTTCCTACATTCCGACGTTTTACGCCGTTCGACAACAGATATAAAGTACTGCAGTAAAATGCCCCACGGTATTACTGTCTTACTCCCGGCTACGTGCAACAGCCCCCGAACTCTCCAAAGCATCGTACACCGCTGCAGTACACATATAAGCCGCGACGTCGTAACAAGTTTTTCCCCTGCGCGCGTGGTAAATATCACGACGGATCTTTAGAAATTCGAAAAGCCAGGAGCGTATCCAGCCGGCACGCACCTTTTCCAGCAGCCTGGAAAAGTTGCGCGTGACGAGAGAGAGACAGCTTTGGGGATGGATTTTCCATAAGGAAATTCCGGGCACGTACGCTAGTCGCGTTCCCTCCTGAGATTACTTTATACCTCCCTCTCCTTCTCACTCTCTCTCTCTCTCTCGTGTCTTTCTACCTATACTTGAGTAAGGCGAAGTGTGGCGCCGCGAGAAAAGAATCGATCACTTTCTGCTGCTTGGAGAGCGGCCTGGCTGTGACGGAACTGGCTGGTCCCTTCCAGGCCGCATGCTGGACCGCAGGTGCTGAGTGCCGCGAGTCGAGAGCGAATATTTCATGAACGACTAACTTTTCCGGTTGCCGAAGCGTCTTGCCGCCCCCAAGCTTGGTAACGGAGGGTGCGCTCATGGGCTTATTATCATTTTCCTGCGCGAGTTTTCGACTTTATTATTTTTTGAATATTCCATGAGCGACGTTTGCCGGCTGGGACACGCTGCATTATGCTTATTGAGCATGGCCAAATAAACGGGAATAAGTTACCAGCGGGGAGGAGTCTATTGTGCGCTGTTTTTTTTTTATATATGGTATTATGAAAATGCAGGAAAGGAACGACAATAGGCCGTGCTTTTTGGGTCGCCGAAAAGTTCTGTGCTTTGCGACTTTCGAATGGAGGTAGATTATTGTAACTGAAAACTTTTACTTGGACTGTGTTTTATTATTTTATTTGAGGGCGCTTTGTTTATTGAGGACAAAGATTTAGTGGATTTTCAAAACGTTAGTTCTTTTCCAAGAAAATGTAATTTTAATAATATACGTGATTTAAATACAGTACGTTGGATAAAAGAGCATTTTTAAAAATGCAGACATTTCTCTGTACTTCGTTGTTGCTGCTGAATGTAAAGTTCTAAAATAAGAACTACTTCGTTATAAATAATATTAAAAATATAAATATACAAAAAAAAATAAGTTACATTAAAAATACAATCCAGTAAATTTACTTATTTGTAAATAAAAAATTTAAGTACATAAATAAATATAAGATCTTCTGTTCATAAAATAATACCAGAAAAAAATCAAGCCATTCAGAACGTTTGACAGCTGGTATGGTCCACCATAAAAATGTCTTTCTTATTAACGTAGAAACCGAGCTTCTTCTTAAGTTTTCCAAGTATGTGGGAAGACAAACTTCTCTCCCGAGACCAAATCATTGCTATCCTCTCTCTTGGCAGGTTCATGCTTTTGTCACCGCACAATAAGCTCGCCAAGTAGGAATCGTACATGCTGTCTATAATAACGTGTTTAATGGGTCCTGCAAAATATTTATTTTTTTTTTAAACCGGTTAAAACAGTAACAATAATATTATTCAAAATTCGTAACACGTTAAAAGTATAAAAGTCAAATATTTTGCTTTTTATGAATATGCATGGTTTATTTGTTTTATATTTCATACATCCTTAAAAGTAAATGTGAATTCCGACATGTAGCAAATTTTTATTATATTGCAAATTTGAATTTTTTACATATTTTTTTTTTATTTCATTGAATAACTCTTTTAAAGCCTATAAATTCATTGATAACAAAATAATATATGATTTAGTACCTATGATTTTTTCCGATCCTTGTAGTTGCCAAGTTTCGATGACGTCATTGCCAATTGTCCCATTCACGTTGAAAACAACAGAGCTGTTCCGTTTATGACTCATAGTAGTATATTTCATAGTAAATGTATTTTCCGACGTTTTTTTCACGATAAAGTGCCCACATTTGTTCACGCTACTACCGCTTGCAGGCGTTGCTGCTATCATATACCAATCACCTACAAACTGTAACACAGTGTTATTATTATACCTTATGTGTATACATTTTTTTCAGTATTTACGTGGTTATAAAATTTTATAACTAGTACTATAATATTTTTAAGCTAATAAATTTTACAATAAATAAAAAATGTAAAGTTAGAATTCTTTTTAAAAAGATAGGTGTAAAGTTATTAAAATAATGGTTTCCTATTTTATGTTTCAGGTGAGTCATCACAGTTTCGGAACTATTCCACCAACTATTTCACGTGAGTTTAAAACTATATCGCTGAGTTAAAGGTTTGTTAAAACTATCGAACCTTTTCTAATGCAACTACGTTCGAATTCGCCAATACTAGGTGAAAAACAAGCTAAAACTCAATCAATAGTCAGCGAATTCTTGACAAGCTTTCTGTGTATAAAGCAAGCCAGCCAATTAAAATTTAATTCGTTTCTCGTTTTTGCGCGCACTTCGTTGGGATTTCACCGGTAATGCGTAAAACGTGCAAAACCGAGAGAAAATATCGAGGCAAAGCAAGGCAGCCACTAATCTAACTGCTTGCACAGCCACATACAGGAGATTCAATATTGATACTTTTTCGATGGATTTCTGTATTCCAACTGTATATCGCAAATCTACAGAGGATTTGATGTAGAGTTATCGCAAGCTCGTACAATTTATCCCTTGTATTTTACCTTGTTCAAATCCACAGTCTTCAATCCTTCGAAATTCTCACACTGCTCAAATTTAAACACAGCAGCTCGTGAGCACGTAGCAAACGTTAGCGCAAAAACAACCAACTTCAAATAAAACATTGTTCAAAAGTTAAACAACTATTTCGATTAAATCCACCTTTACTGAACCACTACACCCTCACCCAAAACACTCGACCAGCACCCGACGAAACCGGATCACGGTAAACTTTAAAGCACCATTCATCCGAACGACTCTTTTTATACACCCGCGGAACAATCGCGTTGGGCAATGATAAACGATTTCCCGTCTCCCGGAACTTGGATCTCCAGCGAGCTGCGCTCTGTATAGTCCAGCTACGTATATACCAAATGGCGCCGGGCGCTCTTCGAGTTATGACTGCGGCGCAGTAAAGCGAGAGACATTCGCGGAAGAAGAGATCTTATCTCGACTTCCTATCCTCATTTCAAGTCTCTCTCTCTCCTGTGAGCGACTAAACAGTACTCCAGGGTACTTCATCTCAGTGCTCCTGCAACGAGAGACTCTCCCTGGAGATCGACAAGCTAGAGCGCCGGCACGTATACACTTTTCAATTTGTTTGCTCGCCGAGCGCATCTCGTGTTATGTGTTAGCTACTGTAAACACGGCTGAGTAATGCTGATGTTTACTGCTTGATGAACTCCGTAAGTGCGCGGCTTTCGTGATGACGTCGCGCGACGATAATAGAAATCTATGACGTCGAGCCTCCGGCTTTGACTATCAGCGCCGGCTGATGTATAGCACGTAAGCACGTCGATGCTGATAGGCCGAAATGTAGGCGAGCGGGGTTTTGATAAAAAAAAAGAACGAGGACTGCTGAAAGTTTGCGCGAAAGTCGGTCAGCCGAGCTTTTCTTTGTGCATTTTTTCGCGGAAAGCGGGGA
This sequence comes from Eupelmus urozonus, assembly GCA_900480035.1. Taxonomy (NCBI): domain Eukaryota; kingdom Metazoa; phylum Arthropoda; class Insecta; order Hymenoptera; family Eupelmidae; genus Eupelmus; species Eupelmus urozonus. Next base: position 35,064 of record UELX01000706.1, on the reverse strand, counting down.
TCGAGTTGTCAAAAATAGACGGGGAAGCTGGCGTAGGCGTGGCGCTATGTAAATTATTGCTTTCCGCGCGATGGATGGAGGCAGATTTTCTCGCTCGGATTTTCCTTTCCGGAGCTGATGCTGCATAATGGGAGAATAAACAAACGAAAGAATGAAGTAGGTCTCGCATAAAATTACTTAACGGACGCCGAAAGCTGGCAAATAACGCGGGGGTGGCTTCATTATGAAATCAGAATAACGTTGTGAAAAGAATCCTGAATATAAACGTAATTTAATAAAGCGTAAAACTCTTCTAACATTTCTAAAATAGCTCTGATTACGGTTACTACCCCAGTGCGTCGCGTCTATAAAACCCCTCTACTCGGTTTCTTTCATTGGATTTTCCGCCCCTCTCGGAGCGTTTGGCTTTAATTTATCTGTTGTCGTCATTGCGCCATGATTAAACGCGCCTCCGGCAAGACAATCGAAGCCAGGGCTACGCGGGAGGTCAGCTTGCACACTTAAATTAAAAAGAGAGCGAGACGGAAAACCGGAGAAAATAGAGAGGGTGCAGAGAGCTGGTGGTCAGGTCGCCGCGGCAGATATTTTACAGGGTTCTCCGCCTCCTCGTTCCCAATCAGCCGGAAATGTTTTCCCAGCCTCGATAATTCGGTTCACGAGAGGGGCTAGAAGCGGGAAAAACGCGGCTTGCTACTTTAACGTCGCCGGATCAATTTTCGGCGATTAATAGCCGACCCCCCGTCGGGGCTGAAAATGATTAAACCGTGAAGGCAAGTGGAAAAAGGCGTTCGAGTAAGACGCTAACCCCTCTCCCTTCTGTCTGGCGGCACTCTCGGCTCTGTCCCTCGCTAATTTACCGCAACTCGAGAGATGGCCGGAGTGTAGTGCGTGTACACGTTCTCTCTGTCGCGGGGCGAGATTTATATTTTGAGCGCGCGACAAGTGCGGAGCCCTCCTAACAAGGTAACCGCAATCTAGCCAACGCAGCGCCCAATTAACGATGACCCGATCCAGACCAATTCGCGTCCGACGGACACGATGGCCCTCTTCGTCTACAGCCGATGTCTGTGTTTCTGTGTGCGTGCAGTGTAGCTCGTTTGGCATCTTTATCTGCTGGGTTGTCTCTGGGGCGGCGACTGCTTCTCTCTACGAGATCTAGTCTAGTCTTTCGTTTGCGCGAGAGTGAGAGAGAAGGAAAAATAGAGTAGAGAAGGGAAAATCTTGCTGCTGCTGAAAAAGTTTTCTCGTTTCCGGCAAGTGCTCGGCACGTCTCATTTTTGTGCGTTATGTAGGACAGCACGTATACGGAAATGTGTTTTATTTTTAGTATGCGCTGGCTGTTTTGTGCGTTTTAGTTTTTCGGTGTTTTGATCTCGCTGGAGTCTAAACTTTATTGCACGGATGCAATTGGTCCTTGTATTTGTTCCGGACTTTGGAGCTTATTTACTCTGTTTGGGTAAATATCTTATTGATACGAAATTTTGAATAAAAAAATGTAATATTTTCCAACTGAGAAGAAATCTAATCGTTTATATGAAATGTTAGCGGTTGATTAAAGATAGCCTCGAACGGTTCAATCCTGCTAAATTGTCCGTAAAGCCCTAAAACAATTTCTAAAGATTAGTTTACGTGAGTACCCTTTCGCTTCGGCACGTTAGCCTTCTTAACTTTTTCAATACTTCACATTCCTACGGCAAGCTTAGTCCACGCTCCGAGCTGCATTCTTTAAAAATTCTTTGAAATTTTGTATCCATCCCCAAGGAAATTATTTGCGAAATTGTTCCAGAATTACTTTGACTTTTTAAAAGAATTTGAATCATTAACTTTAGAGAAATGCATAAACAAAAATTTCAAGCTTTTATGCTAAATTCCCTGAAAACCAAGTCAAACAATTTTCATTAATCAGCAGAAATTCAAAATTCATCAAAACTCAGCTCTCCAAACAAACAATATTTCTCCACCAACAACAAAAAAATTCAAACGAACAACTCCATTTCGCCGTCTGACTCATTCAAGAAATTTAAATTTTCATCCGCGCACGCGTTGCGTAATTCCCTCACGGTAACGTTACGCGGCGCAGTTAATCCCGCGCCGCGGTGCGGCTGTGATTATAAGGCACGCATTGCTTCTATAATTACTTAATTAAATTCATACATCACGCGGCATTAGGCGACGGAAAAGCGGCCTTTGAATCCGGCGCTGCTCGAGCCGAGGGTGTGTTCGCCTACGCCCGCAGCCCCTTCCGAGTGGATGTATCCGGCCAAAGTATCAGCGTGTAGTCGTCCTGGAGTGTAGGGTCGATCCTCGAATTGTCTGTCGGCACTCCTGTCACGAGCATACGGATTTCACACGTATAAGCATGTAGTGTCTGCGACGTGTGCGCCGTACCGTGATTGTATTACTTGCGAGCTGGTGATTAGGCTGCGTGTGGTTACGTGAGGGTTTTTGGGATGGCTAATTTTTTGTCTGTGAAGACTCTGTGGTGTTTTCGAATGAAGGTTAATTTATTAAGGAACGAAGGTGTTATTTCATTTTGTAAACTTCGTTTATTTTTTGATAAGCAAAATACAAGGGATTTAAACTGCAAGTTTTATATTCAATTAATCCTCGAGACTATATGACTTCGAATGTCTATCTAAATGTCTGTTCTACTTCTACTCCTATCACCCAGTAACTAACAAATGATAAAAACTCGCTCGACACAAAGCATACCAAATTCAAAACAATGCTCCAACAGACCCGAACAGTCGCCGGCTCTTGACTCCATTAGCCAGCCCATTAGCGTCTCGACTTAATCATCAAAACGTTTTAGCATCTGGCGCCTTTTAAACTACGCGCGATATTACCGCTGTAAATCACACAGCCTCCAAGCCGGAATCGAGCTAGAGCACATAACTTTAATTGCGCGCGGGCAGCTTGTAATCGAGAGGCGAGGCCGGCTCGGCTACGACCACCTAATACCACTCGCTGGCGCGCGAACGCCGGAACATTTGAATCAATTACCGGCTCCTCCCGAAGCCTGCCTTACACTTATATACACCAGAATCCCGCACTCGCGCATTACAAACGGGCTTGCGGGGCAAAGTGAATTAATTAAAGGCCGCGGCTGCTGCGATCCGCGGAGTGTAGGCTTAAGGGCTCTGTACCGCCTTTGCTCGCGACTGTCCATCGGAGATCCCGTGGATGACGCGAAATCGGATATCCACGGTGTAATAAAGCCGGAGCTTAATTGTCATCTCGGTAAGCTCGTAGGCGCTTCCGTTATTCAAATAACTCGGCCGCGTTGTTGGATGTTGACGAGGGAGTGAGCCATTATCGTGACAGACAGAGGCGCGCGCGCGCTTCCTTTGTTATAGGCGACATATCGGGCCGCGTCGATCTAGATCGTATAGGCTCGTATGTAAGGCCGTCGTAATGGAGTACATGGCTATCGAATTCGCGCGTCATGGATGACTCGTTAATAGGATTGTTTGAACTGTATGCAGACTGTCCTGTTAATAATCACTTGCATCCGGTATTGTACGGAGTAATACAATCGGCTGGCTGTGTACGATAAGTGACGGACGGTATTAATATTGTTCGCTGAATTATGATTTTGATTCTTCAATGCGATGAATCGCGCTTTTGTTAACGTTGGAGTGATGTTTTTAGCGTGTGTTTTAAGCTTATTTTTGAGTGAAATATTATCTTGAAATATTGTCATGTACCAGCTTTGGTGACAATTTTTTTGAGAATATGTTGTTTTAAAATGATATCAATTTTGATGAAAATAACATTAATTAAAAAGATAAAAATTTTCAATAGAATATTACGACATAACACGTGTATATATCTGAACAGAAAACTCGTTGGACCCAATCAGTCAAATTTTGTTATACTTTAACTAAAGACTAATTTGAACCAACTAACAATTTCAATTATATTAAACCCTATTTAGAGCGTTAAATTTTTTTTATATTTTTCATATTAAGCACACCTTGTTCGCTGTAACCTAAGTAAAAATAATGAAGATCCAATATTCTAGAACGCGTTAAAAAAAGTTCTAACAAACTAAAAAATCTAAAATACAAATGTATTACTAATTATACACTCTACTTACAACCTTATTAGAACATACTCAATTTTCCATTCGACCAACCCCAAGATCCAAAACGATAACAACCCCACAGCAAAAGAATAACAAGGTCGTCCAGCCTCATTCTTCCCAAGGTTCCTCCCTCGTTTCTCAAAACGAGATTCATAGAGCGTACTCCGTCGTCGCTGACAAAGACGACTCCAATGCCAACGTCAGGAAGGGAGCGAGTCAGGTTTTTCAGCTCCTTATCTCTCGCAAGCAGTCCTAAGGGAGGAATCAACTTTTCCCTCTCCCTGCAACTCGCGCGATGTAATACGTGCGCGCTTTGCACGCTCGCTTCCGCTTGGCTGGACAATGCGCGCCTGCACGTGTGTACATTTTCGCTCTCTCTCTCGATTTCCTCCTTCCTCTGTGCGAGCTTCGACATTTGCATGCTGAACGGGAATATTCTCCCTGCAGTTCGTTCGGCCGAGGCTAAATTTCAAATGGACCTGCAAAGTTTGACTTTCAAATGGTTCGTGGCGCGGTTCGTTTGGTCTTCTTGGTCTTTTGCTCTGCGGGGCTAGGGAATATTTAAGCTCCTATTGGCGAGTTAGGAAATAGGTCTTTCGTTAGTTTGACGAGTGAGGGATTACCATAAAAATTGCTGATTCAGTTACTCTAATTTTAATTTATTTTTCAGTCTTGGAATATTTTAATGACGTGCAAACATCATCAGATACTATTTTAATGAAAAATTACCATTTAAATTTCTCACTACGCACAAAAATCTCAATCCGGCATTTAATTAAATCTCAGCGGCAAAGCACAAAATACATCAAAGCCGTCGGCCAACCCTATCCAAACTTACCACCCACGCGTCCGAGCTCCAAAAAAGCCAGCCTATACCAACCGATTCAACCTCACGGCATAAATCACAAAAGAAAAAGCAATATGTACACCCAGAGCCGAGAGGGTTACGCTTCCACCAGTCCGAAGCGCGCGGAATTTTCGAAATTCCCGCGCCCACCGTCAAAGGAACTCGCCCCCGCGTTCGCCACATATATATATACCCAACCACCCCATCTCGATTCGCTCGCTCTTGCGACGCATGCCTCGCGTACCGGCTTGGGTATATACACGGCCGTGCGTGGACCCTCCTCGGTATTAGCGAATCTCCGAGCTAGGCACGTAGGAACGCGAGCTGCCGCGATATATAGAGAAAGGGTGCGGTTGGCTCTAGGCGCGGGAGCGCGGCTGTTTGCGGTTGCGTTTTCGAAAAGTCCCTGTCGTTAGCGATGCGATTTGCGTATCTGGATTCCGGCCGGTGTAGCTATGTGTCTGTGTGTTTGGAGCGTTTATCGGGAGCGAACGGCTGGAAGCGCGGGGGTGCGCTTCATCAAAACGATGCGGTGCGGAGGCTAAATCATCGCGACGTTGGTCGAGCGTGATATCGCTCACGTTTATGCGAGCGGTGGGCTTTTTTTTGGGGCGTGCGGTGCATGGTTAATGCGTTTTTGGTGGCTGTGCTGGGTTTTTGGAGGTTGATGCGGTGGCGTTGGTTTAGCGCGCGTGTTATATGATACTTTTATCTGATTAGGTTAGGGTCTGGATTATGTGGGAGGGCAAAAAGTTTATTTTTATCAAATTCTACATTCTGTATATTTTGTATTTTCATTAATAATTTTATCTTCTCAAAGTAATTTAAATAATTAAAATTTGTAATTTGAAGAGTTGGCGATAGCATACGGGCTGCGCGTTAATATTTACCTAGCACTTTTCAAAAGTACCTTTGTTTCCTTACAGTAATTACTTTTTAGTCCATGACTCCCACCCGCATAGACTCGAGCTTCACCGCGCCGCAGCCGCAGACATTTCACGTTCCTTCCAAATGAAAAAAAAAGACAAAGAAATTTCACCCTCGTCGCCGACTAGCTACCCAGCCAACGCAGCAGTCAGCTCTCGCTCACAAAAGTTGAAAAAAAAAAAAAAATGCCACTCGCTCACTCTCGTAATCCCGGAAAAATCCTCGTAATTTCGCGGCGCAAGCTCGCGGAGAAAGCTCGAGCTTCCACCCCGCGTCGCGCGCATCCGTCATACTTATACCGATTCTAAATTGCCCGACGCGTCTCGTACTCAAGATGTACGAAATATCCAACGACAACTAACGATGCAGCTATTTATAAAATTTATCGGAAGCTCGTACGCGCTGGGAAGAAATTGATATCGTATTCAGGGCGAGTCGCGCGGAGCTTTTGTTTTTGTCGCCCGTGTAAACACACTCGAATTTATGGGTGGACATTTTTTTACGCGTCGGAAGGTACAAAGGCTTTGGAAAATAGATTTTCGCGCGTGATAATGCGCTGGGCTTTATTTTGAATTTGGTTATTTCTCACAGCGGCGATGTCCCGAAAAAGCGTACCCTTCGTTTGAAAGCGTAATTTACATACAGTGCATCGGTTCGATTGTAACTTCGTTTTGGGTTTTGCGCGGACCACCGGTTGCTCGCCCGATTTCATTTAAAGTGAATACATTTAATCTGGACGTGGGGTACGTGTATGTGTGTAGTGATTAAAATCCAAACGAACAAAAAATTCAATCGTGCAGCGCGGGCGTACGACATTCACGTTGAGCATAACAAATGACTGGAGTTTGCAAGTTTCATTTATTGCTTTTCAGTCTAGCGCTGCGTTGCTCGAAAACTATTTCTTTATTTCACGCTTGAGTGTAAGGGGATAGTGCACTGGTTTCTTTTTACTTATTCGAGTCGGAATGACTTGTTTTTGTTTTTATTTGTAATTCATATTGTATTATCGATGGAAAATATTCCCGTTATTACAAAATAATTTGAAGCTTAATTAAAAACAAAATGAAAGGATATATCGTGATTGACTTAAAATTATTCATTACCAAATAAATTAGATCGTTACCGTAAATCAATTTTCTCCTAATGACAATCCCGAACAAAATTCGTTATGACTGCAGCCAATAATTAAGCAAAAATAAACGCAGAATGAATAGCGCACCGCCTAACAAATGACTTAATCGCTCGGCGAATCGCAAATTGTTCTCTTATCCGTAAATCCCCTCGAGTTGAGCGATCGCTCGAGTTAAGAGGCAGAGAGGAGGGAAGCGAAAGCCCATTGCCAAATCGTCGGCGAGTCCTTAATGTTTCCGGCAAAAAGGAGCCGCCGCATTTAAATGTTGCGGCGAGCCGCGGCTTTAACGAAGCACCGGCACTTCCTGCGCGCGCGCTCGCGATTATGCATTAGTATTGCGGCTTTAAAGAAAGCGAATATAAGAAAGAGAAAGGAAAACGAAAAGGGAAAGTAGAGCGGGGGAAAAAAAGAAGGGCGAGTATTGACTCATAAGAGCTTGGCGACTTTTAGGGATAAAGTTCGGAGGAAAAGTTGGTCGATGGTTAGGACGAGGAGTAGTTAGTACGTGGTGTTGGTGGAAAGCTGTGGCTGTCGATCGCGCTTGTAGATTTTTCAATGAATAATATCCACTTATGAGGTAGGGAGGGGGCTGGTTTGAAAGTCAATTTCGGCCCTCGAGTGCTGGCTCAGTCGATATTGGACGGAGAGTCGGCGAGTTGTTGTCTGCGTGAAGGTGGGGTGTATTCACAGTGAACGATTTTAATCAATTTATATTGTTAACTATGCGCAGATACATACTTTATGAAGTAAAAGAGTGGGTGCTTAGAATTTTCAGAAACCATCAAAAAATTAAAGTTGAGAAAAAGTTGTTTCATTGTCTAGCTTATTCTATTCAAGGTTTTTATCATTATTGTTATTATTATATCCCCAGCAATTGATTTCGAATTTTATTTTTATTTTTCCTTTCAAAACCCTGTACTTATTCCAGTAACAATCACTATTCACACAAAGCATACATTATTTAATAATTCCACCAGGAAACCAAATCGATAGCCAGGGCCAACCCAAAGATAACCGAACTAGAAAAACCATTTTTCCCGCAGCCTGTCATTACAGCACGCATTATGTTGTTTACGCGTGTGCAGTCACGACATCCACGCATCGAATGAAAATCGGGGAGCGGCTGACGTTTGAGTGAGCTTTGAAGGATAGACCTAAAAAAATAGGAAGGACGAAACGGAGGGTGAGTCCGTGGCTACGCTGGAAATGGCTTTGGCCCTCGGCGATGCATTGTGTTGCCGTAGCCGCCATAGTGATTACAGCAAACGAAGCCTTTATTCCGTCTCTCTCTCTCTCGCTCCTTTCTATTTCTCTTCATCCTTGCAGGTACGCGACGACGCTGGCAAGTCGCTCTAGGCTGCGCGTCTAGTTATCATTCGCCGCCGACGTCTGCAGCAGTAGTCTTTGTCTCCGTTCCGCCATTTTTTACATCGATAATCTCTTTCTCCTTTCCCCTCGGCTTCTTTTCCCGGGTTTTATCATTCTCGCTCGTTTATAATTGATGCAGCTTTTATTTGGAATTATAAGCGTCGCTCGCGAGTGCGTTTAATAATTAATGCATCCATTCCGGTAGATAGCGGTCGGATATTAAGCAGTGTTATTGCATTGTTATTACGTTATTAATGATTCATTTTGTAAACTAGTAGGAGATTATGCTGTTATTTATTCATTATTGTTTATCTAGTAGATGCGAGCGTATTTCTAGTGATATCGTTGCCTTATTTTACCATTACAATAGTATTACTTTCAATATTTATTATTAATTTACGTAATCCACATCTTCCTTCTCTTTTTATCATACTCTTCGCTCACTGTCAACATTAAATTAATTCTTATAATAAATTTTCAAATAATACAAAGAGCTTGAAACAGCAGCTGCAAATTAACAAAGCCTCTAAACAACGCGAAATACCAAAATCTCAACGGGCCTCCGTACCCCCTCATCAGCCTCAAATTGCGCATCGATAACTCGCCTAACGGGGCCTGCTAAAAACCTAATTACCAAACGATTCCCTCAATTTTCCCGGAGGAGATCGAGCTTGAATCATCGACGACAGCAGCAGTCGTTCCTCGTGAGTGCGTCGCTCCTAACGACGGGGACACGACGCAGAGGAGAATCAGAGCAGAGAGAGAGAGAGAAGCGCCGAGAGTTGCCGTCGAAGCGCAACGCGTCGCCTAAGGAGCTACAAGGCCTGGGAGGCGAAACTTCTAAAATCAATTAGCAGCCCCTTAGGCGAGCTTGAGGGAGAGCTTGCGAGAGGACAGGCGCGAGGGAGAGCCGAGTGGGAACAAATGATCCGCGAAGTGAGGAGGAAATAAACGCACGGAGATGTAGTGTGAGAGGAGAGAGGTTTGAGGGGCGCAGGTGGTTGAGCTTTCTTCGAAAAGTAGAGGAGCTTGCGTTTGTAAACACGTTTTACAGGTGAGCGCTTGAGCTTCGCTTAACTTATTACGGCTGGCTGTTACGAGGAAGTAATAGGATGCGAAGTCAGAGAGCATTCGTCAGCGGGAAGCTTTTCGCCCAACTTAGCGGTTATTATACAACGTTGGCTTGTTAGGAAGCGGCGAGCGTTTAACTTCAAATGCCGTAATCCCGTTTGCTTGGCTTTATCGGTACTTTTGCAGCTGGATAATTGGCTGATATCGTTTATTTGTTGTTATTTTATAATTTTTATAAACTTTATAAGCTTTATCTACGCTTTACATATCAGTACGCTTTTCCACTGCGTAAACCTTTGCATATTTTTCAAACAGAACCCCCACAATCTCATAAAATAGAAAGTCAGAACAATGTTCAGGAAAATTAAAAGCGCGCGTTGCGCAATATATAGAAATACACATCGCGGAAAAGAGGCGAGCGTGAACTTGACTGGTCCATAAGCGAGCGAGCAGAAGGGCGGGATAGAAAGCGAGGGTGACTGCTTCTCGTAGCAAGCCAGCTGTAAGGGCGATAAGAAGAGAGAATGCGAGCTCAACGTTTATACCAATAGAGAAACTGGCAGAACAATCACGCCGCGTTTTCTCAGCAAAGCGCGTTCTCTCTCTTATTCTCTCGACTTCTGCTGCTCTGTGTATGTATATATATATATGTATAGTTCAGCGAGCCAGAGTGCGCATATATCACGAACCCTTTCAAGCGCGCGAGGGAGAAACGCCAGGGCTGTTCCATAGCTGCGAGGCGGGAATGGAGATTATCGCTTTCGTATGATTTAAGGCGAGTTACGGATTCGCTCTGATTCACACTCTGATAGTCGGCTCGACACGATGTTTCAATTTGCACTGCTTTCGAATGTGGAGGAAGGACGTGTCTTTTGATTTCAGGATTTGAGTATACTGGTTTTCTAGATAGGTACGAGTGGATGATTTTTCGAGGAGTATTAAACCGTGAGAACGCGCTCAATTATACGCAACACGCAAATACAATTTACCAGCTTTCATAAAACTAATTACAAATTACAGAACAAGCCGCTAATTCAAGTTAGCGGAATTCTCGGAGCAGTATCAAAGTCGTTCTCAAAGAGTTGTACAACCTCGATTTGACAAGTATATTAAAATTATTTTCATCAAGCCAAGTTTGTCAAGTAGCTCGCAGCAAACTTCTGAGTATAATAACGAGGTATTCAAAGACATCTGGCGACTACTCGAGAGAGAGAGAGCCGAAAACTTGTGCTCTCGACATCGCGGATCCTCGAATTCAGTCGCACGCAGCTAGAAAGAGAAGTAGTACATAGCCGCGTGAAGTCAGACGCATGCTGGTTTGGGTTCATCATCTTCTGTGAAGATCTCGCTTTGCTTAGCTCGGAGGCTCTTTGTTTGCGATTTCCTTTTACATGACACTGTGGAATGAAAATTTATGATGCAGTAGGGCTATTTGAATATCTTATGCTGATGAATTTAGTTGCTCGAGCTAATTCAATGCGCGAAAGTCGTTAATGTTGTTAATTAATGAATATATTTTTGGTAGTCATATTTACCAAGCCTGGAAATGAACAGTTTACGTATTATTTACATTCCAGATGGTTTTAATTGGATTAATTGTTGCATTCCATATAATTTCTCCAAAATTTAAGAAATTTTAAAACAACGTCTTAATAACGACATTCCACACTATTTCTCAAAATTTCAAAGCTCATTAAAAATTTCTATTTTCGAGACGAATAACAAAGCTTCACCCAAAGCAGAAAGACAGCGCACAAAAAGAAAACGGAAATAAAAAGAAAAGCAAAAAAGGCGACCTCGAGTGCAGCGCGGAGGGTATAGACCGTCCGTGGCCGTCTGATGATTAGGAAGCGCCTCATCGTAGTCTCTCCCTCAACGCTGGAGTCCTTGGCTCTGCTTGGCCCGCTTGGCCCCGAGCGGGAAAATCGGACTTTGAGTAAGTCCGTCTCTCCTTCCCTTCCTCTCTGCCTATCTGTCTTTCTCTCACGATCCTTTGAAAGCGACCATGCTGGATCCGCGCTTCCCTTCCTCTCAGTCTGACCTAAGTAGCGCGTCCGCCCTTTTCCACGCCGGGAGTTTCAAAGGAGACAAAAAGGCCCGCTTCGCTGCCTCGGTGTATCGCGCCCTCGGATACCTAGCCACGTGCAGCTGGAGTACAGTGGCTGTATATATATATGTATATTTCTTTTTCTTCTGCTGGGCAAATTGTTCGCGCGGAGTGGGAATTTTGCGAAAAAGGAAATTGAAGTGCTTTAGCTGGAGCAAATTTGCTGGGGGAGGGATAGATTGGAGAGCAATTAGAGAATGCAATTATGAGGTGTTTTCTCTTGTGAATAATTGTTATAAAAATTTATGCTTTTGAAGAATTTTGGATGTTCATCAACGAAGACTTGAAATTTCGTCTAAATAAACAAAATACGAGAAATAAATTTCAATAAAAACAAGCGGCCTTCTATATTACCTGAAACGCACGCTCAAACAACATTCAAATCAAAGCCTTTGAAAGCACGAAGAGCGCCGTTTAATAAAAGGCAAATGTCCTTACAGGATTCAGGCTCCGGGTATACACACTTCAGAGCGGGCCGGAATGTTTTTCCCGAGATGAAAAATAAATCTCAATGATGAATTCAGCGCCCGAGTTATTCTTGGTCGCGTATATTCGAGTGCCTCGCGCGCTCCCCCAAAAGATTTTCGACGCGCAAAGGAGAGCGATCCACCCCCGCGTCTTTTCTTCACTCTCTCTTTTCTTCTCTCAGCGCTCTCTCCTTTTGGCGCGGCGATGATTGGTGGATTTTTCAACTCGTCACCCGACGTCTGTGCCCTGGAGGCAGGGCCTCTTTCACCTCTTAGTTCGCGTTCCTTAATGTAATATAGCGAAACGAAGAGAAACGACCATTGCTCTCGTACACGTCCATTTTCTGCCGTCTAATGCTTTTGCTGGCTGCTTGGCTGGTGAGTGAGGGCTGGAGGTGAGTGCATGGAACGATTATGACGTGCACTTAAGGAATCGCTGTGTGTAAATGGTGAGGGTAGTTGTTGTGAGGCTAATTTTGTTATACTTGGGCTAGCGGAGGGATTTTTTTTTTTTTGTATTTTAGGAATTAGTTTGATGTATTGCTAAATTAATGGTGGTGAATTTAAGTGTGGATATTTATCAATATTTCTGTCATTGTCAATCTAAGATGAAATACCATCCAATAATCTCTAAAATCAAATAAAAAAATATATTTTTTTCAAGTTTTAAATACTACTGTTATTGTTACTTTAAAAAAAAATATAGTTATAAAAAGAATATCAATATTTAGAGCTATTTGTTATAATACATCAACTAAATTTAACATCACTATCAATATTACCTAAAAATCTCGAAAAGCTCTAAAGCAAAACAAAAACAATACCCGAAATTCCAGTCTATCCTCATGAACCAGTCGAGCTAGCACTGCGACATTTTAAGCTAAAAGAATTCTCCCGGTGACGGGCTAAAGTATGTTTCGTGCCTCGGCTCAGCTTAGCAGTGTGAGGTACGCTCTGGGTTTTCCGAAAACGACGGCTTGATACACAGCTCTGGCGTACCTCTGCCAAGTGCGAAATCTCGTGAGTAACTTCCCTTTCGTGCGGCGCGCTGAAACTTTAACGTATTTATCCCAACTAGCGCGCCATTCAGCGCGGGACAAAGGAATCGAACGCTCTTTCTCGCTGCCGCCCTCTTTGACCGTGTACCTCGTTTTTTTTTGTGGCTATTTATTTTCGCTACTATAAATTTCTCTTTTCTGGTGAATAAACGGAGAAAGGGAGCGAATGGGGTTGAATGAGTATATAGTGCATAGAATAAATGGGCGAATGCAAAATTTAGATTTTGTTGAGTATAAAGTTTGAACAGCAATGAATATAGAGATATTTAAAGTTTACTGTCTGGCTTCCAATAAATAAAGATTTTTCATTATCCCAGCCATTATCGCCTTGATTACAGCCATAACCATAAACCTCCTCAGTTGATTAATCAAGCGGCGCTCCATTCTCGAATCCAAAACGACCGAATAAATAAAGTCAAATTTTCTCAATTGTCGCGCGGGGACACACAGCTGGCTCCACTCGCTCGCTAATTTCCCTTAATATATTCCTTGTTCGTCATTCGCTATAATCTCTCAGTTCCCTTGATCCCCGAACGCGCTGCTGTACGGGACGGTATAAAACCCCCTAACTCTACCCCAAGGATCGCGTATGTAGGCGCCGCGTAGCTAGCTCGCGTCCGGCGATTTTTCACATCGCTAGAGCGCGTAGATTATCGTTACTTTCGGCCATCGATCCTCGTTCCACGTGAATTTGTCTTCCTTTCTCCATGCAAGCTTTCCGGGCTGGATCTGGTTCGATGCATACGATGTTTGGGTGCGAGGGCGTGCTGGGTTGGATTTGGATCTCGTTTACTTTTTAACGTCGGCAGTTAAAGCGTCGTTTGGAACGGGATGATTATTTTTTTTACTCGTTTTCTTTCATTAAAATTTGTTATTTTTTGTAAAAAAAATTAACTTTTTACGTCAAGTTCTGTCGACCTAGTAAAATTTCGTGTTAATTAAATTTTTCTACACGAAGCTCGAACGAAAGCGCAACATTATTTTTTCAGACTTTAAAACCACCCTTCTCAGAGTCGCTTAAGAAGAAAAACACACCTGGCGAGTCGGTAAAACCCGTGAGAAGAAAAAAACGTAAAAACACCCCGGAGTTCTCCCGAGGATAATCTGAAGGATTTCCCGTAAAGTCCCAACGGCTCGTGTCCTCTGCGTTAAAGCTCCGCCTCTCCTTCCACCTACACAGTCCACTCTCACTCTTTTCCCCATCCACAAACACACACCCACACACAAACCCATCTCCCCTCCCCTCAACTAAAAATTCCGAAAAATCCGATATTTCCCTCTCGGCAGCAACAGCAGCATAACGGCACGAGACAATATATAAAAGCTCGCAAGCTCTCGGACGGCGCCAGAATTGATTGCCGTCATTGATATTGCGAGCGCGCCGAGTAATTTAGATAAGTATGCAAAACGACGACGAGGCGGGCGCTCACAGCCCGCGGTTTAATAAAACCGAAAGCACGGACCCTCGCCATCAGCGCTCTCGCAACGATAAAGCACGTCGGTTATAAGAAAGTCTTTCTTCTCTCCCGCTCTCTCAGCGCGGAAAACATTTTTCTTACGCTTCTTTCCTTTTGTTCCTCGTACGCGCACTCGACCTCGATATTAATAACTTTCGACGCTCTCTCTAAATGGAATTAGATTATTTCTGACGGCAAAGACTGCTCCGAGCAATCATGGGACCCTTAAAGGACGCGCTGAGCGAGAGCAAGAGTTGAAAGGGAGAGAGGCCGCCCGTGGGGCGAATTCCCGATTTATTCAAACCGCACCGAAATACTTGGATCCCATAAAGAGAATGAATGGGATTGTGCACGCGGGCGCTACTGTTGCCTTTAGGGCGGCCCCGTGAAATACGCGCTTTTACCCTATCTCTCACCTCTCTCTCTCTCCTTGTCTGCAACTTTTTCCGCGAATTTTTCCCTCTCTCTCGAACTTGAACTTTCCCCTCCCCTCTCGGCTCTTTAGGAAGCCATCGACATCAGCCGGGCCACCAGCAGCCCGGTATTACCATTAATTTACATAGCCCTCACTCCGCGGGCCCGAACATATTGCATCGGCTTTGATTTATGCGAAATATTTGCTAAATATTCCATTTAATCTCGGACACGCTCTCGCCTTCCCTGCTCTCACCCCTACCTACGCGAATCCTTCGTGCAGAAGAGATAGCATCGTGGCATTAGGGCTCTGGCCCTCCCCTGCACTCTGGTTCGTCGCTGTTTGTGTGTACGTATATATGAGCACGCAGCGAATGCTGCTGTAATTACTTACACCTCGTGGGCGAGCGCACGAAGCCCAGGGCTGGCTTGGAAGCGAGACGTAGGAAAGTCGCTTTGTTAGGTGGCGGCCGGTTCTGGTTTTATCCATTATTTTTTAATTATACGCGCGGTTTTGCTACCGCTGGGCGAGAGAGTTTTCAGCGACGAAAATTAGAGTTTACATGAATGGGGTGTTTAAGGGTTATTAGGAGCTACGATTTGTAGGCTTTATGCGTTTTTTTGCTGGTCTTATGTTGTAATTATAGTATTTTTATATAATTATGAATATTTTACTGCACTATCTATTTTTTAAATCGAATATACCAAATCGGGTTTGAATACACAAAAACAAACAAATCTAATAACAATTCATAGCCAGTTATTGAAAAAATATTTGTCTTCAAAAAACCCACTTCCTTCAACCTCCAAAAAAACAACAACTCACAATATCCCAGCGCAGCTGGTGACAAAAACAACTCTCCGACCTATACCTCTTCCCCAAACTACACACACTCCAGCCTCAGTCTCCATCCTCGCGCAGCCAATAACCCACAGGCCAGCTATTGCCGCAATCACCGATACTCGAACCTATACCCGTATACCCAGCCTTCCCAGCTTCGGCCCGAGATCAATGCACCAACGAAAATCATTCTGCGGTGAAACTCGAGGTGCTCGCGCGCGCCGGCCTAGTTTGTATCTGGCTTCCTTCCACCTCGGAGCTTCCGACGATGCACCCATCGGGGCGCATACGCCGAGCTGCTTATAACCGGAAGCCCGGTAAGTTCCGTAGGAGAGAAGAAAAATACTGCGGCGCCAGTCTTCGGCCGGCAATATTCGATTAGCGCCGCTCTCGCGCGATGTCTTTTTCTTTGTGTAAGCGTGGAATTTTCGGGATGGGTGAATGGCTGTGCGTGATATGGGAGATTATGTGTCGACGCGAGCTGTCGTTGGGGTTTATGTAGAGGAAGCTTAACGTCTTCGATGGGTTTAGTTTTATTTTTTATGGGTGGTTCGATCGTATTGACGGCTGGATTATGAATTTGAAAAAACTATATTCGCGCTACTATTAATGGAGCTTTTGAAGCTTTAAAACACCGCATTGCAAAAGAGGCTTATCAACGCAGCTACTTTGAAAACCTTCATGTAAAAATTATTTACTCCCGCTCATAAAGAGCGACACCAGGGCACATTCGGCCCAAGCACATAAAACACAGACACATCGTAAAAATGATGAAAGCGCATAAAAAGTTTATCACAAAAAGCAGATTCCATTAAAGCCAGTATCCATCACTTTGAACACAACCCTACCCCCAACCCACCTCGCAACATTCTCCCTCCAAATCGCGCGATCTTTTTCATCCCAGCAGCGTTATACACTAATAAAAAACGGTAAACGTACCTCTCCTGCCTGGAATGCCTCTCCTAATGCCGAGGCCTCGTTCGCATTATCGGAATTATCATCGCTCGGCGATTCGCGAAAGCTTAAATAAATCCTCGGCAGGCTCGCGGTCCATTTCCGCTCGAGAGCCGTCAGCTCCCTTTTCTCCCGCTCGCGCGCATTTCCTCTCTTTTTTTTTCACTCGCCGCGCCACTTCACATATTCATAGGGTGCGCGCGCTCTTTGCTCACAATAAACGCGGGCCATTTGCATGTGCGGGGGAGGCGGTTGGCTGCGCGGGGATAAGCCGTCCCCGGGGGGGAGGCGAGCCGCTGCGGATTGTCTCGATTTATATATATGCTGGAGGCCCGGACGCGAGCGGCTCGATGTATGTAGCTAGGTTGTACGTGGGTGTATGCACGTCGATTCGAGGCGCAGACGGTAAATATCGCCTGATGAGCTTGCGACGGAGTATGCAGGACAAGCGGTGTGATGAGTTGGGAATCGAGAGACGGAGTTTGCGGAGGGTGCGGGGGTGGTTTTGAGACGAGTGGATGGGAGGTTGGCTTTTTACGTTGGGAGTGTAATTATTGGCATGGTGATTTTGTTTTTGGGGTTGTTTTTTAGCTGTTCTGACTGCGTTTATTGCGCATGAGAGATTATTTGCGTGGAAGAATGGTGTAAATAATCAGAGTGGTATAGTAATTAGGTATTGTTTTGTGTGTTTCAGGTGTCATTGTGCGACGATTACAGCTTGCCCGTTGATTTTGTAAACAAGAAGCGGCCTGTGAGCGTTGCGGCGCCTACTTCGACTGTTCAATGGACGATTCCTAGCCCCACTGTTGAAACCGTAAGTTGATTGTGAATTTTAAATTGTAGAGGGTTTATTGAAAGGGTTTGACTTATTTATGAAGGTACTTAAATATTTTTTTAATGCATAACAATTATAAATCTCTCGAATTGTACATTTAACAATACATGGTTTTAATATAAATTGCAATCCATTTAGGATAATAAATGCATAAAGCTTTTTATGCTTAAGGATTTAACCAACAATAAATCTGCGGCTTAAAGTATTTAAAACCGGTATGATTTTAAAGGATTAATTGCCGCTAACGATGAAATATCGTTTTATCAATTACAGAGAGCGCGAACCTCAACAGATTCGAAATAAATTTTCTGTTAACAAATGCACATAAAAAATATTAATTTTACTCGTGTACAAGTGGCTAATTAAACAAATTGTTTGATATTTATTAGATGCTAACAAATGTTCACGATAAACACTAGAAAATTTTTAAGTAACATAGCCTTTAATCGTTTGTGTAATTCTTATGTATTTAATTTTTAACTTTTGCAATATATGTCTTTCCTAATCAAATCCATGACTACTATTTCTTCAAATATCAAAGGCTTATAGTTACAGACAGTTACAAAGATCCATTTTTTATTGATTTATTAATTTAAAAAAAAATCTTCGTTTTCTTTTACTAAAATAACATAGTTTTAAGATTTTACTAAAAATGAAAAATCGAGTAAATAAAAAAATGGGCTCCAGTAACTGCCTGCAAATACGAGACCTTAACATCCTCCTCATGAAATATTTAACCAGCGCTGAATCAAAATCCGAAAGCGTTCGGAAGTCGTGCAAACATCTCGAGAAAATCCCGCGGGCAGAAGTAGAAACCCCCCCTAGACACGTCCACGTAAGCGCAACATCCTTTGGCCTCCGGCGAAATACATTTTCCTCGCGATTTACTCTCTCTCCTCTCTATCTTTCTCTCACGTTACGTTAGCTCCCCCTTCACCTTCTAAACTCTTTAACGCGTCGCCTCGCCGCTCATTTTCCATCTCCCCCCTTTTGTTTTCGCAACCTCCGCGCCGGCCATGCATCATGCACGCTAAATATCGCGCGAACAGTGAGCGCGACGTAATTTCCGGCGCGGAATCCGCGAAAAGCTACGTCACGCTCGCCCTATCCTCACGGGTATTGATATTTTCTGGCGGAGGCCTGGAATCGCGGCGGGGTGAGAGAGAAAGAGAGAGGAATATAATTACGGGGGTGACAAAATACCCGCGGGGCAATGCGCAAAAGGCCCGAAGAACGAGGGGTGAGAGAAAGAGAGAGAGAGAGAGAGAGAGAGAGAGTCCTGACTTCCGGCGCTGCTTATAATTGCTGCGGCACTCAGTTCTGCGGGTGCGTCCCGCCTCCGGCGCTCCGAGAGCGCTAAATGTTTCTGCTGAAATATTACCCATACCCGCATTTTGCGCCTGGGATGTGCCGTTCTCGCTTTGGAGATAGGCGAGCCGTGCGAAGCTCGCTGGTTATTTGGTTTTTTTCTTTTTTTAAAGGTGAAATATAATGACGGTGAATTTCCGGTGAGTTTTAGTTCGGGTTGAATGAGGGGATGGAAAAAAATTACGATGCGTTAGGCATTGTTAAAAGTTGCGGGTTATTATTTTTTTATAAAGTGTGGGAAGGGGGGTGGGGCTATGACTATTGTGTTGCTCAATATTATTATGTAGTTTTAAATGAGTATATGAGGAATATATAATGAAAATTTGTGATATTTATAGTATACAGCCATAAAAGTTCATTTTCAAACAATTATTTACGAAAAGCGAGATTTTTCGGTAAATTAAACCTATAAACTAATACGTATCACGGGCATTTTTCAATGAGTCCGAATGAAAAATGCAAAAAAGCTCTACTTAGGCGGTAACCAAAAACTTTTAAAGAAAACGGAGTGTTAATGGGGCACTTGGCAGCGGCGCAGCATTCAATTCATAAGAAAAAGTTGCGCACTCGCAGCAGCCTAACAGCGTAGCGGCGGCATCAGCACGAGCTTGCGCAGCGGGAGCTGAGAGAAGACGCGCGCGCGTTAGCCGGCTGTGCGACAATCGCAGCGGGGAAAAAGTGATAAAAAAAGATGGGGTGACACCTGGGAACAAGAGACAAAAGTTTGCCTCTCTTCTTTCTCTCTCTCTCTCATACTCCCAGCAGTATATATACACGCCGGCATCTCACTGCACGAGCGGGGCACTTGACGACGACGGAGCCAGCCGAAGAGGGTGAATCGTTATGACGCTCGGGCTCGTAAGCCCTACTTAATACTTTAGTGCTTTATATTATGTGAGCGCTCGTGCTTTCTCTCTCCTGCTCTCGGTTAGCTAGCTGCTGCGCTCCGGCTCCATACCTCATCCCGGGGCGCGGCTGCTGTAAGGCAGGCCGGCAACACATTTATCACTTTAACAGAAAATCCAGCTGCGGGTTTGTGGCTTCGCCGCTTTCTTCTGCCTCTTTTTTACCGTTTTTCTGCACGTTTTATTATTTTCTCGTTTTAATTGCTATGATTAATTCGTTGGTTGCGCTCGCGATATCGTAATTTGTGTATGAGTAAAAGGATTTATCAGGCGCGACGAGATAAATTATTTTGTAATCTGTGGATTTAGAGAGAAAGAGGTTCGTGTATATTCTAAATGTGCTTCTGTATAATTTTTTCACAATGAATTTCAACTTTTTAATTGAACTAAATTAATTAAATTTAATCAGTACATATCTGTATTCTGTATTTAAATTAAATTTTGAATTATTGATTTTTATGATTTTTAGTATGCAAAACTCTTATAAAGTCTCCTCACCCCAACGTCATATTTTACGTAACAAAAACAAAGTATATGCAAATCCCTTTTGCTTAAATCTTTTATAATATCCTCTTAAAAACTCAACCTCCACCTTTTTCCTCCTAAACCCACCCACCCACGAAATCAAAGCCAACAAACAATTCCTCCACCTTCCATATCAATATCAAAGCATCCTCCGCTCAACTCCAGCAGCCTCAATCCATCCCCTCAGATCCTCAGCCTTTTTCCCTTACACGCCTCGTCAGTCAAAGGCAATCAGTAGTCGCGCCCTGGAACGTGACTAATCGAATCGCGCGTAACGAGAGCATAGATCACACGCTTCCTTCCCTATATGATCGATTCCTCGCCTCCAACGGCCAATTACCTGCCGTGCGTCTCGGCCAAGTTTCCGCGGAATGCCGACGCTGCTCTATCCATCCGCCTTCCTCTCTCTCTCTCTCTGTGCATAATCCGTACGCGCTCCGTAATTACAAGCTCGACGAGATTCGACGGCGACGTTCTATACACGAATCTCTCGTCCCTCTCGGCTGGCTCTCTCTCCTCGACTTGAGCGCACGTGCATTCATACGCTCGTAAATAGCGGAGGGTTTAAGCGCGCGGGGGTGGACCTAATAATCATGCCCAATTATAAAGCGGTGGCCTCGATAATCGGCTTACCCGACTCTCCTCGATAAATCAATAGGATTACGTCCGAGCGCGGGTGTATATATAGAGTCTCGCCGCCCCCGCCTTTGTTTGAGAGCGCGCCCTTTTGCGCCGCTTTAAAACTCGCGCGCCGCGCTTCTATTGTTTGCCTTTGGAAAATTGCTCAGTTCCAGCCGCGAGATTGTAGGAGCGCGAGTCTCGCGAAATTGTAGCTGTTAGGTGTGATTTAGATAGTTTCGCGGAGGGATGGTACAGTGTGTCTTTAGCCGTGAGCTAATTTACGATGTCAGCCGAGTGTCTGACTAAGCGTATGCTTCATCTACTGGAAGTTCAGCCTTGCCGATTATTCTGCCATGAGAGGTGATTTATGCCGTGACTCACTTCAGTGGCTGGATGGAGATGGAAATTAAGGCTAATGGAATATTGTTGGATTAATGTTAATCGCGTTTGTTAATTAGAAATTCGTCTCGTTACGTTCTTGTAAGTGATTATATACCTGGTTTTCAGTAGATACGTGCCGTATTTATCCAGACGTTCACTATTATTCTGATCCGTTTCAAAATACCTTTCCACAAGCTTATTTATTGATTGAATAATCAAACAAAATGCACTTTTTCCATTTTTAATTACGAACCAAAGCAAAAGTACACAAACGAACTCTCTCGTTAAGCGGACCAGTCGCGGGTCAGTCAATAAACCAAAATTCCTCCGGCTCGGCGAGCGCACGTGCGTTTCGGCGATTTGACTAATCGTAAAAAAACAGAGAGTAATTGGAAGAAAGCTCCACCCTCCGTACCGTCGGCCGTCGCCGGGAATATTTACACTCGCGCCCTCCTTCCCGCCTAGTCAAATTTGCGGTGCCTCCGACGCGCCGAGAGATCGGATTTGCTCTGCTCCAGCGATCGGCGCCGTCGCTTATAACATTCGTACAAATACGCCCCGAAAAATCCGTCATGCGAGGCGGGGGAGGCGCGCGCGGAAAAAAATGCGCCGGGACGAGGGAACAAGAAACAGGCAAGCAATCCGGCCGCGCCCTCCGGCTCTCAGTATAAGTTCGGCAGGAGAATTCCAATTTCGGGCTCTTTCAATTTAAGGCTACTTGTCTTCCTTATATATATATACGCGGAGCCGTCTTCATCGCGCCGGAGTCTCGATCTTTGATACGCCCGGTCGGGAAAGACTTCCTTATTGATTATTCGTTATAGCGGGCTGCGTGCGGAATCGAACCCTCATCACCCCTCGCGTTCTCTTTTTCTTTACGAGTAATAAAACACTCTTTCTCTCTGGGGAAATTATTAGCGTTAATATTCGAAATCTTTTGTGACGGGGGCTTCTTGCTCGTTCGGTTTTAAATCAGCAATTGGCCGTAATTGTGTTTCGCTTGTCTTTGCTGCCACTTGTAATTTTTTGGGAATAATTAGCGCAATTAAAGCTTTGAATAAGACTACAGCACTTTAAATAATAAATTACATTAATGAAACTAGATTTTGTTAATTTACGAAGTAGTATGCCTGCTTTTCTTTTAACTTAAAAAAAAAGACAATAAAATACTATTTATTAACTAATATATTATGAAAACAATTTATTTGAATAAATGGATCACTTAAGTTAAACATACCAGGCAAACCAACGATTCCAAAATTACAACATCCACTCTCGCAGCTCGTCAAATATCTCCTAACGACTCCGTCACGCGTAAAATTAGAAGAAACATTTGCACGCACCCTAGAATGTAAAGCCAGGTCCTCTGTCTCGCAGCGCTGAATAATTAGCCGGCAGGAAGCGGCTTCGATTTCAAGCCGACGACAAAACTGACCGGCTGCGTTGAGGGGCGCGAGACCGTCACGTTTACTCAAAGGAAACTTCGGCAATAACCCTTCCGAGTTTCGTATACTCGAGGGGATTTCCGGACGAGGGCAGGGATGATACGCGCCGGGGATATGTAAGTTATGAGTAAACACGCGAAGAGATGAGCTCTTTCAAATTAAACAGGACTGGAAATAGTCACGTTTTTGATGGGAAGATTTAGTTTAACAATGTACGGAAACTATTTGCTTTGAAGAACTTGAAATGGTTTTGAAAATTTCAAAATACTTTACAGAAGTTTAAACTTTTTGTAAAGGCCCTATCTTACATAATAAAGTTAAAAAGTTGAAAGTACAATCGACCTCTCAATAATTCTTCGTCATCATTATTTCTCCTAACAAACGTCGACCACGTCAAATATCTCACCCGCGTCTACGCTAGATTCCGCCCGAGAGCGCGCAAGAGACAGCTTTAATTAAACCGAACAAGAGAAACCAGCGAACACCAGCTTTTTTCCTCTCTCTCTCTCTCACCTCCCCCCAGTCCCTATATCACCTCTCCTCCGCTTTTCAGCCGAGCGAGCAAAATTGATTTTTCATTCCATCTCTCTATCTGTCGGCAGGCCCCGGAGATCGAGGTCGTCGAGCAGTACAGCGACCCGAAGGACAGCAAAAACCGGGCTTACGTAGAGCCGGGCGCCAGCGAGCCGGCCCAGCCCACGGCTATCTACGCCAAGGCGAATCGCAACTACTGCAGACCTTACACAGGTGAGCTAGACTTTAATACACACATATACTCTCGCCCACAAAGCTCTCTCTCTCTCTTTCTGGCTCTCGCTCGTAAATCTTTATCACGGAGAAAGAGACGCTGAACCCTTTAAAGCCTTCTTACGCGCGCGCACGCGTATAAAATGCTCGTTAAAAAAGCGGGAATTTTTTTTTCTAGTTCAGGGAGCGTAGCGTCCGCGTTTCAAGGGTGCTCGAGAGAGTAATCAGCATCGGGGCTCAGCCGCGAGGCTAACCTCGGCTTTTTCTGCTCCATTTAGAAAGTGGGATTTCGTTGGATTTGAGAAGACACTTTTTTTGCGGGATCGCTTTTAACCCGCCTCGCGCTGTTTAGTTGGGCGTCAATGTAGGGTTTTTAATTGGATCGACTTTTTTGGACCTAGTTTTGTGGTTTGTAAAAAGTAGCGGAAAGATTAGGGATTTTGGACGTCTGGAAAGTGCATTTGTACACGCTCAATAGAAAAATATTGTACTACACGGAATGCCTTTCTCCTTTCTTTCTAAAGTCGCTCGAAATTTCTTTTCCTTTGGAAGCTGAAGCGTTTCAGCGTTATTTCACTATCAATCATCGGAGATTGTCCCGATATCGATCCCCTTTTACAGATACCGCAAAGTCTCGGCTTGAGACGGCGTCTCGGGCTCGAAAGTTTCTTCGACTCTATATTGTGGGAAACCGGAAACTTCGAGCTAGGTAATGGTATCAAGACCGCAATTCCGAGAGAAGCTCGCGAGTGTTTCCTCATAAGCATAACAATACCGGTCTGATTAATGCAATTTTATTAATTCGTCTTCAGCACTTGTACATTTGTCTAGCAAGATTTTATAGTTTAAGAGGCTCTGAAGTTGTCAGGTGAATAAGGAATCCGCAAATTCTTGTTCAACATTTCTAGAAGCTTATTTAAGCTTAAATTAAATATCTTTCTTTGTGTTGTATCTGTAGTTTCTACAAATAAACTATTTCGAGCAACGAACACCAAATCGTGCGAAAAATAAAAGTCAATTAACATCGTCTAAATAAAACAAGCCCGATAATTGAGCGTCGACCATCGAAAGCTTTACTACTCGATGGGAATTCCGAAGGACTGCCACAAAGCATTGGAGGCTGATCGAAACTAGAATAGGTTTCTTCGGTTCCAGTTGGCTAAGCTTGGCTTTTCGCTGCGCCAAATTGAGCTCAGATTAAAGAGAACTCGATATTTTAAGGCTAATTAGACGCAAAGCTTTATAGACTCTGATAAAAGAAAAATATATTTTGCTTGTAGTTTTAAATCGATGGCCTTGTAATCGGGAATTTACGTCATGCCATTAGCAGAAATATCTTAGAGTCTGAATAAAAGCTCTTTATTATTCAGCTCTGAAATTATGAGAAAGTTTTTCCTCTGTATAAATTATTCGCAATCCAGCTTTCTAATGGAGATTAAAAATTTAACAATGTAACAATAGCTCCTTTATAAATTTTCTTACAATTTTCATTACATTACCCATCAAAATTTATCGTTATCATTAAGCACTAAATCCACGCAACCTATTAAACATTAGAAACGCTGACGCTAATTACCCACTTTACATTACCCCTCTTACAAATTTGACCACGCAGTCAACTCCACATAATAAATTTCACACAACCACCCCGCGCTATCTTGACCAAACAGCTTTCAGCCGGAATCTAAATCATCCAACAAACAATGAAATTTCGCATGCATGGCTCGTTCCGCTAAACGGTCATTTGTCTGTCGCGCGCGTTTGCGCACGCACCTAGCGTTCGCGATCGGCAAGAAGACATCGCTTCAACTCGAGCGAGCTGGAGTCTATGCAGATAGTTCGGCGGATCCCGAATAAACAACGAGCCCTCGAATTTGCATCCTTACCATATTCATGGGCTTTTAATTCGCGGATCCTATGGCTGTTTGGAGAGAGAGTCGAAGAGTTTGCGCCCACGGCGGCTTCCTGCGCGAGTTTACTCTGTTTAGGGATTATCGTTCCGATATTGCTTTGATATACAGCTAAGCTGTTTTGTTTGCCTTCCCTTTGTACGCTCATGTGGCTTGTTTGTTGAGCGTTAATTACTTTTCGTTTTGACAATGTTGCGAGGAGGTTTGCTGGAATATTTGAATATTGCTTGGTTTGGCTTTATATATGATTGAAGTTTTATTCTCAGTACTTTAAAATTATTGATTTGTTATCTTACGTTTAGACTGTTTAATAATATATTATAACTTTTATCAAGTATGCAATATCTTATCGTGAAATTGATAAGTTGAAGTGAAAAATGCATCTTTAAGTATGTACAGATTGTAAAAATAATTAAATATAATTCAAACAAAGAATAATAAAAAATTCGAGTAGATTAACAAATCAAAGTCATAAATTCTTAAAATAATCACAAAAAGAACCATCAATCTTTCACTTAAAAACAAAATCATTTGAACTCACAAGAACCAGCATATACCTGCAATCACCCAAGCAAACCAAAAATAATCACTTTAAGATTACCCCGCTGCTATTGACGCAGGTCCTCCAACAGAAAAACCTCACCGTTAAGCAGCAGCTCTCTTACAAAGAACCTCTCCAACCTCCAACCGTAGACCCGCAGCTCGATCGCTTAATAGGGAAAGCGTGACAATGAAGTGTCTGGACGTTTCCTCCCAACCTCGGCTCACCACCGGCTCTCCCCATGAGGGTCCCTCCAGTACACCACCCTCTCTTCCTTTTTGCGATAACGCCGGCCGCGTACGTAGTGTCGCTGACATGCCTAGCCACCGGTGCGCGCGCACGATATTTAATTAAAGTCCCACGGCGTCCCTACTTTTCGTTTCCGCGGCACACACGTTTTCTCATTTCAAAGTTGTTCAAGTTTTCAGAGCGCCCGAAGTTTTACGCGAAAAGTGTTGATGGCCTCTGTGGAGTGCGCGGATAGTGTCGTGGCTCGTGTTTATTAAGACTTTTTTTTACACGAGAGGAGGTGGAGGTGCCTTTAAGGATGAGGCTGATGAGGCGGCGTCTGCGTCAAGTTTTGCAATAAAATTTTTTTCTTTTTTTTTGCTGGTGTCGCGGGTGGCAAGTTTTTAATTTGAGCCCGCCTTTACTTGAGGTGATAAAAATCGCGTTGGAAATTTTTAATGGAGCCGTTATTAGTCTTAGCTTTATTTATAATTTACTCTTATCGAACTTCGGCAGTTTATCTAGAATTATCAATTCCGCATATTACTTAATGATTTTATATAGTAAATTTTGATTTGGCTAACTTCATCTTATAAACGAAACCGTAAATATTAACACGCTCAATAACCTTCCAATTTCCTTTAATCCAGCAAAGTATCCACCACCCCCACACTACTACCCCCCGTCAACACAAAAACTGTCAACTCTAGTCCACACGCACGCTCCGGCACTCGTTAATTCACCATTAATTATGCATACGCCCACCCGTCCCCACTCCCAACGTCGAAAGCAATTTCGGGACTTGGAAATTTCCGCACGCCGCCGACTACAAAAAGTTTTTCTCGTACCTCTCTTACCGCACTTTCCCCCACGCATGTACGAGCCCCCAGAGCGTCAAAAACGCTTTTCTCCGTCGGCGGTAGGGGAAGCCATGGCACCCCTTTACCCGCAGCCGGCCAAACTACCCCATTTCAATTAACGTTATAGTAGGTGACTTGTACCTCTTTCCACATGCCCGAGCAGCCAGCCGTCGGGGGCAGACGCGAGTCGGCTCATCGTATGCAGATGACACGTTGTCCGTCAGCGCGGGCTCTGAACGGCTGTAAGGGACCGGAGCCGGTCAATGGACCCTCGCCGGGATGTGTATTCCCGATCGTTCATTGCGACTTTATAGCTGGACGGGCTGCTGCGAGCGCTCGTTTACGCCTGGATTTCGAGCTTCGTTATTGGTTGTTTAGACTCGGGGTCGGTATTATGGTTTTTTAAGCGATGATTTGTGTGGAACTTTTTTAAAGCGAAATAAGGGTTTATTATTGTATAAGAACTTTAAGGCTAATGGTATGAATAAAAGTCCCAAACAAACACTATAATTAAATCTTTTGACGCAAAAGCCCAGCCGTAAACCATATACATAAATCAACTCTCCTCGCGGAAGCTCGCATAAAATCAAGCTCCTGAAAAGACTCGTTAATTCAATGCAAATGCCCGGCCTCGGATAAAACGCCTTATCTAACTTTGATTAGAAAGTCATTTTAGAGGCTCAACTCTCGCCAGGTAGTCTCGCGACTTTCTCGCGCCAAGTTCCAGACTTACAAGGGACTTTAAGTATTCCGCACGCGGCGTTAAGTGCCCGAAAGTTTGCCGCATCGCACGGAGAAGATGAATAGTTAGCGGCAGCCTCTCTCCTTTCTCTCTGCCTTCTCGTTTCAGCGCTGGTATATACACTTCCGCCTTTTCTCTCTCTCGTACTTGTCGCGCTCGGTAAACTAGATCATTTACAAACTGTCAGAGGCAAAGAGCTTCGCGGCGCCTTCTTGAGAGAGAAAAGAGAGCGCGGATTTCCGCGGAAGCGCCGGGAAATCTTAATCTGCTTGTCTCCTCGGCGGCAGCTCGGCGGTTTCTTTTTTTTCTTGAGACTCTTAGGTTTGATCTCGCGCGCGATTAAAGTGAAGAGAGCGAGATGGTTTGGATGGATCGTTCGGAGGGGTTTGCGTAATCGGAATTGAGGATGGAGATTGTTGTCTGGTTGAATGCGGTGAATTGAGAAGGTTTTAATGTGTTGTCGTTGGCTTGTTATTTCTTTGGTGTGTGAGAAAAGTTGGTGGACGGAGTTTGTAGCGCGATTGAATAATTGTTCTGAGTCAGACGTTAGAGTACAATGTTTAAGTAAACAATAGACTGTCGATTGATGTATGTGTCTGTTATGCGCAATGTGGTAAGTTGCAATCGCTGGCTATAGTCATAATTCATTTGCATTAGCTAATCATTAAATATAGTGTCATTAATACCTATTACACTTAATTCTTTCTAGGAACAAGTCGGAACAGCTTAATTGATCACGTTGAAAAAATCTATTTTGTCTGTTAAATAAATTCGCGATTTCAAAAGCGATTCCATCTCCTATATAGCAAACATACCTTATTCACCCTAATTACCACAGTACAAATACGAATCCATCATCCTCTCAAATTTAATATCCCAAAAAAACATAAATCACCATTATTAACCTTAACAATTCCAACCAACCAAATTAAAGCCGTATACCTATGAACCTTCAATAAACTTAATTCTTCGCACAGGGGAGCTATCCTCACGCGCGCGCAACACAGCTCCTTCTGACTCACTCATAAGCACCCTCGATGAATTAGTGGGCAGGCGCAATTACCATTCGGCCCGGCCGATTTGCATACCGTTCCGGGATAATTTCGCCGGTGCTTAGTCTAATCTTTCGAACCTACTCGATGCTCCTTGTACGAAAAGGCTCACCCGCCGCGTGTCCTTTACGACTTCCTGCCTTCCCTCGGCGTTACCGTGCTTGGATGTATATATACGCAAAAACTCGCGCTCTTATCTGGGGAGGGTGTTTTCTCGCTCCGTGTTGTTAGGGATGCTAATACGGCTCTGTGGAGTAGCTTCGCCGGCTTTATTGAGAAAATAGAGTCGAGAAGAAACTGGAGATATCCCGATTAATTTAGTGTTCGGTTTATGGAGCGGTAAAGTTTTTCTAGGGTTATTGTTTGAATTTAATTATCCTCCGCGGATGGCTGGGCGCTCAAAGGGCGCGTGATGAATCGCCCGTAAAAATCACCCAATGAAAAAGCACTTTCGCGCCAATCAATATTTACAATCCAAATCAGAATTCTCATCAAAATAAAATCCCACCAGTTCCCTTCCCCGAACCCACCTCTAACGAAGCCTCAAAAGCAACGCGAAAAATTTTATCGCACGAAAACCAACCATCCATCCTCTCCCAAATAATAAATTAGCAGCCTCGGCGTGTCCATCGCGCCAAAAATAATCCTCCCATCGATCCAGCCCCGGGCGGCGATCGGCACCTCGATCGGCCGATGTAGATTTCAATTGAGCAGCTCTGAAGCCTCGCAGCCCTATCTCGAATAATCCAATGTGCGCTCAGTCCATCGGCGGCGATATCGCCCCTGGCGACGCGCGTCCCTCGAACGACGAGGGGCAGCTCTGACGAGCAGCGCGAGCGGGCGAGCTTCATTTTATTACCGGGCTGAAATCAATCGAACTGCCGTTTTGGCGCAGGTATGATACGCTGGAGTGGGCTTTGCTGCGCGAGCGCTGATTATTTGTTTTCGAGGGCTTGTTTAGCGATGAGGCTTTTTTGGAGGTGGGTGAGGGGGTTGATGGGTTGGGTGGTTAGAGTATTTTTTTTATTATAGTTTTTGAATTGGAGTTTTCGATTTCAATTTAGATTGATGCATGGTAGAAAATTAATCAGAATACAGCTAGATACGTTCAACTAAATAACATATCTGGCGAGATTCGGGTTAATTTTCTACCAGTGATAAAACAGTTGACAAAGAAATATACAGCTTTCAGTACTACTACACTGAGAAAATAACATTGTTATCACAATGTAAGTTTAATTGATTGAATTAAAAAATTGTTGAATTTAAAAAGGTTTAATTGATTCAATTGCATAGTAAATACTCTTCTCAGTGTAATTACAACATAACGAGTGATGACTTTTAGTTTTCTAAAATAGAGAATCGCTACAAGCTACAGAGTCCCGGTAATCCTACTCTCAAGTAGATTGATAAAGCATTAACTCGATAAAGATTCAGGGTGAATCACAGTAATTGTTGCATCTACATCAGCCCGACTTTTCCTCCTGATTATTTCACACCTATCTTATCTACCATCAATCCAAGCGCATGTAATTTCATATTACAGCAATCACGAAAAAGCACAGTACTTCCCTCCAGTCCAATCCTCTAGCAAAATTAATTTCAGTAATCAAGCCGGGTTAGGGCTGTATCAATTCGAACGCGTATCCCTCGCTAAATGAATTAAAAGCGCGCGCGTACACGAATACATTCACATCCAAGCGTAGAGAGACGGCGAAAAGGAGCAGGGAAAGTGGGCAGGAGCGGACGGTCGAAACGCGCCGCGGGGCGCTAGATCTAATGCCCGATTAGTACGTGACCGGAGTGCCGAGCGCGCAAAGCTTCGCTCATTTGTGGCTTTATCTAGCGTGCAATCTTAGCTGTGTCATTAGAAACAAGCCGCGTGTACGCCGACCGCACGAACGGCGCGAAGCTGGATTTATCAAGTCGCGCTAACGTGTGCACCAGGTCGGGATTTGCTTTGAGAGGTGATTTAGGAGGTGCTTTTTTTATGGGTATCAAAAAGTGGTGTTTGCGAGGCTTTGTTTCTGTTGGGTTTTTTACGAGGTGAAAGCGTTTACGTGTATTTATTGCAGGTTGTTTATAGTTAGTTGTAGTAGCGATGTTTGTTTATTAAATTCGCTTTTTTATGATGTATAAACAAATATTTTTTTATCTGTGAAAAGTTTTTTGTCATTTTTCGATGTCCATATATTTCTTTTATTTTTTCTAAAAAGCAATACTTTTCTCAGTTTCAACATCCATGCTACAATACAAATTAATGTTCAATATAATCGCTTAAACCCTCAAAGAAGAAAATCCTCTACAAAGCAATCGTCATTCTTATAATTTCAAAACCGATTGTACCCGACTACCACACCTAAACCCAACGATCCAGATCCAGGCTAGCACACCCCGGAACGAAATTAGCGCGCGGGGGAAGTAATTTAAAGACAGAGTAAGTAATTGCCACTTTGAGGCTCTGCCGCGCGCTCAAAGGAGCTCGAGCGCCTTTTTAATTTGGCGCCCATGCGGCATATCGCGCGGGCCGCGTTAAAACTTCTCCCTGCATTTTCCTTTCCTCGCCTCGACGCGCAACACGCGCGATGCTCTTCTTATCTAGCGGAGATCACAGGCGCACTTAAAGATATATATACGCCGGCATTTTTTGTAATCAGCTCGCGGGGGTGGCAATCAGCTTTCTTCTTTTAGTTTTGCCACGTTTTTCTCCTTTTTCGCTCCGGTTCTCCCTGTCTTTCTCTACTTCGTCTTCTTTCATCTCTCGTGCGAGCGAGCGACGAGATAAAAATTAATTCCATTCACGGAATTGCTACTCTGTGACGCGGGAACTGTACCTACATGTTTGCACGCGCTTTGAATACGAAATTACGGCGCTGGAACGAGTGCGTTTATATAAAAAGGAAATTTTCCAGGGGAGAGCTATACTTACGTTCTTTATTAGCTTTGTGCGCTAATGTGTTTTTACGCGAAAATATGTTTTTAGAATAAAGGATATATTAAAGAAATTTTTAAACTAGATGCTTGTAACCGACTATGTGCTCCGAAATTAATTTATTTTAAAAATGAATTTTGAAGAAAAACTTTTGCTGTAGCTGCAGAATACTAAATTAAAAATTTGTAAGTCATTTTCATATTATGCGTATTAAATAAACATGAAAACTCTAGGTATTTACATTTAAATATTTTAAATTCATACTTTATTGAAATAAAATCTCTTAATTCAAGGGTTATTTAAAGCTTTACATACTGATAAATATATTTACATTAAAGTTAAAAGGAAACCGATGCACATTTCATTAAAACTAATCTAAATTCATGTTCTTGTACATATATAGACTAAATTAAGTGAACAACACAGTAATGTAGCTCCAAAGTATTAAAAGCAACTACAATGACTCAGAAAAAAGTAATTTTACTTTAACAATGCTCACGTATTTTTGTTATTTACCACTTCAACTCCCTTCTAGATTTGACAAGTAGTAACAGACAAATTGGACAGACACCATCAAGCACCCTCCTATTTCCACAAACCAAAAACAACATAAATTGCTGCCCATAATGACTCGCCATAACGAATCCCGCATTGTCCTCTCCCATCCCAAAAAACTAGTTTCCTCAAAACGCTCGAATAAATAAACATCACGTCGCATTCCACGTCAATCCCGTCTTCGTCACCAAAGCACCTTCGCTCGTAATATCTTCGTGTACCTTACGGCGCATCGTCCGCTAAATGAGATTGGCTCTCGCGTCGACACTGCGTTAAGGGGGGCCCGGATAATCCCGCATGCGTCTCGAGTTGAATGGCGCGGTTTTGCTGGCGGCCCTTCGTCTTTTTGACGCAGCTCGAGAACGACAGCAGCCGGCCGTCAGCGCGTATTCATGCCTGATCCCCCTTTGGTTATGTTACGAGTGCGCGATATCTAATAAAAAGAGCCGGGCTTGAGCCTCGCTTTATTGAACTCGCCCCGAGATTTCTCCGTGTCTTTCTTGTCTTCTCTTTTTTTATATTGCTGGACGCTTTTTGTGATCCCTTCGAGATTTTCTCTATGACGTATGATAATAGCGGCCTGCCTAATGAAGGTTGGACGGTGGGCTGGTCAGCTTATTGTGGCGTTCTTCATATTCGGCCATTGTTGTAGGCATAACGTTGGGTGATCTTTATTCGAGATTGTTGAAAGTTACGTGTGGAATTTACGGTTTCGTATGATGGGCATGATGATAATGATGTAATTATGATTGATGAGATAGATAGATAGAGATAGATGGATTCTATTTTTTTTTATAATTGCATAGAATATATAATATTTATACAATCGTTGAAGTATATCTCACGGACCTGTTGTCAAACAGAATCCCAAATGCCCATCCATAAAACATTCATCCCAAAATCAAAGTTAAATCCTTCCCACTGACCATTCCCACAAATACATAATCGATAAAATTAAAATTCGAACTCCCCTTAACCTCCCCCCTCAAACTAAAATTTCCATTTACAACTCGAAAAGGACGCACCCTCCTATAATCAACCGTCCTCGCTCAGACCAGCAGCGGATTTAACGAACTTTTGCATCGCCCAGCCCCGGGGGAAAACTTACCTGTCAAATCATATTTGGAAAAGCCCCGACGCGCACACAGCGACACGTGTAAACACGGGCGCATCCAGCGAGGGTGCACCATCCAGCTCACTGATTGCCAGTGAGCGATGCCCTCTCTCTCTCACTCACCCCACGGCCCTAATAGATTCATTAAGAGTGTATATAGCCTGCCGCGCGCCGGCTAGCTCCCACCCGCGCACTGCGCGCGCCGATATCTCGCAAATCTGATTAGCGATCGGTAAGCAATACATATACACGTGTGTATAGGCACTCGAAGCCCCTGGCGGCTCGCCAGACACCAGAGTCGTCGACCTCTGCTGATGAGCTTTGCGATAGTTTTACAAGCTCGAGAGGAGAGCGTTGTTGTCGGCTGGAATACTTACGGCTAGTGCGCGGTGCTCTTTTGCCGGGGTTGTTTGCGAGCTGGTCTGGTGTGTAGTGGCGAGTGATATGGTGGCCGGGTTGCTCTGGAGAGTTGTGACTTGGTATGCCGTATACTGTGTTGTGTAAGTTTTGTGTGTAGGTTAAGCTCGTTATTTACGTTTAATATTTGAATAAAAATACAAAGTTTTAGGGATAGTCAAGAACTCAATTACGAAAAATGACATTCGATCAAACACTGTTTTATATCAGCATCAGCAATCGATCTGATCCCCTACCGAAAACGAAATTTATTCCCAAGCTGACAAAGACCAGTCTTAATTTACTCTCCTCGTAAAATCTCGCTCTCCCATCCATAAAATCAGACGAGAGACCATCCGCCCCTCGTCCCGTACACATCAGACGGCAGTCGCCTTAGCGACGTATACATAATAGTAAGTCGCGCTTTTGTTCGCGCCCACGGAGAAGTCAAGATAGCGCGGCGCTCTCTTCGGTAATCATTTTTCTCCAAAGTTTCCTCCTTCCTCTCCTCTACCTACGTATATATTCAGTCGAAGGGGCCGCGCTGTCAAGAGCAGAGGAGAGCGAATGGTTTATAGGGGTCCGAAGCTGCAAAGCTCCCCAGGTCCGAGCTCTTTCCACTCTGCGCGCGGTGTTTAAGGAAGAGTCGGCCGAAACTCGAGAGCCGTTATACTGGAAGGTAATGCGCCTGCCCATTATCCGCAGTGCTTATGGCGCGCGTCAAAGACTTATATACTGCGCTTGCGTTTACTGGGTATAATTTCGGTTGGTTGGTTAATTTCTGGGTTGGAAATTAATTAGTTTCTTTTGGTTCGTAGAAATTTTAGTACGTTTAGATAAATATTTTGGTAAAAGTATTTTCTGTTAAATTTGTATAATTCTAGAATAAATTAGTTTCAATAACACATTTTTTAAATAGGATTATTCTTTATAAAAATTCTATCTAATATTGAACACTAAATCTGAAAAATTCTATTATCAAAATAACTTCCAACTTATTTAATAACGACACTCTGCCCTAGTGCTAAGTAGAACCATAAAATGATGAATGACAAATTCAACATCGTAACACGCCTTAATCACAGAAGTGGAAAGAGAGCGAACATTTTCAGACCGAAGATGAAAGAGACCTAGATGCTAGAAGCACTTTGCCAGAGAGCGCACGAGCAAGAGAGAG
>UELX01000705.1:0-64216 GCA_900480035.1 Eupelmus urozonus | reverse complement strand
GTGTTAGGACCCATCACCGTTTAGCAAAGATGGATTCGACTGAAGTATTAAATTTTATCTTTACTAGGGGTTTTACTCTCAAAATTATGTTGTATGTTCTGAAAACTGAATTTCTTAATTTTATCGTTTTATTAAATGTGAATATTTGATGGTTGGTTCAGTGTCTGTGGAGGAGGAAAATGAAAGCAAATTTTATGTATTTTATATAAAATTTTGAATGCATATTTGCAAATTTTACAGTAACAAAGTTACGGTAGAAGGGAAATGTAAAATATGAATTTTATTGTGAAATTATACTTCCATTTTCGCAAATTCAAATATTCATAACAAGAAAAATTTTATTTTTTAATTTGATCTGCTTTTTTTTATGTTTGTCCAGAAACTATTTGACCAATTCGAATGATTTTTTTTTTTTTTAATGAGAAGAAAAGATGGTCTTATTTTAAGTTTATAAGAATTGGTTAAGTATTTGACAGTAACTCAGTTTTTTCTATTTTTTTTCCATGCTTTAGGTCACTGTCGATTGTAAAAGTTATATTGAATTAAATATATATATTACGTGATTTATGGAAAGTTTAATAAAAATTATTTACGACATCAAACTTGATTAAGAAAAGAAGGTTCAAGGAAAGATAAATCAAAATTCTTTATCAAATTAACTTGGTTTTTAAATTGGTCGTTACCGCTGAAAAGGCTAATAAAAAAAAATTAAAAAAAAACCATTTCTAAAATATGCACTAATAATATGAAAAAAATTAATAAAAAGTTAGAATAATCAGAAAAACTTTTTTAAGGCAGTATTCTATTTCGAAGTATAATTTTAAGAAGAAGAAGTGAAGTCGAAAAAATAACCCCAAGAGCAAATGTCAGCTCGGCTAGCGGACACGACTTCTTTTTGATTTCAATATTCAATTTTCTGAAATGCGGTGTAGAATTCAAATAGGTTTTTATTGATTATTCATATTTTTAGTGCGTTTTTCAAAATTACCTCTTTTTTGTCCAAACATTTTTTATGACTTTCTAGATATGTAAATCCATATGGATTACATATGTACATATGGATACATATGTACATTTTAGAATTAAAAACATTTTTCCAAATATTTGTTTATTGAAAGTTAATCGAATTCTGTTAACGAAATCGAAGCCGCTTTAGAGTCGTACCAGCCACTTTCCAACTTTTGAAAAAAGAATATTCGA
Organism: Eupelmus urozonus; assembly: GCA_900480035.1. Classification (NCBI taxonomy): domain Eukaryota; kingdom Metazoa; phylum Arthropoda; class Insecta; order Hymenoptera; family Eupelmidae; genus Eupelmus; species Eupelmus urozonus. The sequence goes on along the minus strand of UELX01000705.1, from coordinate 63,016 downwards.
TTTCTCGACGTATTTCAAACTTAGTCAGCGAATTCACGTACATTCGCTGAGGTGATAAGTCGAATAATGCATAAGCAAAATAATTCGAAGATTGATAGAGGGGATCTTAAAGTTTGCCAGGTCGGTAAGGGCGGATAGACAATTTAAGTTTTGCTGAGAAGTTCAATTGGTGCACTTCTAAAAACTTACCGAGTGAATCCCCGTTTCCTGAAATTTCGCTTGCGCATACACGTACTAGTGTTTATCCGAAAATCTCGAGAGGAACTCGAATATCAGAATTCCAAAGTCGACATCAAACCCTTTTGGTATTTATTTGAGATTTTTTGCCAAAAGTTTCGATGCATAATGAAAATTTTTAAATTAATTTAATTATTATAATTTTAAAAATAAATTATTAATTCTCTGAAAATTTAAAAATTATATAAATCAATGGAAAGTAATTGGAATACAATGTGTTTAAAAAGGTTTATTAAAATATACTGATAAAAATATTCTCTTGAAGCGTATCATAATTAAAATAAATTATAAATTTATGTAAAATTTTAAACTTTTGAATTTTTAAATTAAATAAATATTTAAATTTTTATTAAAATTAAAATTATTAAAACGATTTATGAACTTTTGGAGTATTTAATTTATTAGTATATAAAAGAATATTTATTTAATACTACTGAAGAAAATTTTTACATTATTTCGAAAAATTTTTTTGTCAATCATTCAGACTTAATGTAAAATAATCAATAATCATAGCCAATTAGGTTGTATGAGGTGTTTTCCACAATCTAAATAAACTTAGTCATTCATGCAGCATCTGTCGGAAATTGCGACTATCAAACTTAACTTCGGCTATTACCTTTGCATTTATCACTTTAACAAACTAATTACTCGAAGGAAAGTAAATTATAAATACTAGTTCAGAAGTTGTACCAGCGAATTATTATATCGTAATAATGCAACGCGCCACACGGTAAGTTTGTTTTGATATGTTAGTTACGTACAATTTCAAATACTGCGCCCTAATGAATGCCACTCTCAGCAGCAATGAAAGAGGAAGAATAATTTTAATCCCAAAATTATCAAGACTACAAAAGCAAGCAGGTGACATTTATTGCAGCAGAGCCTAGACGAAACACTTAATAGAGTTATTTATTTTGTGCCTTGAAGATACAATGAAAGCATACCCGCACATAACTCCACAAAAGCAAACAAGAGGGGCGCTGCTGTTTCTATTTCTCACCAGCGTGACGCAGTGCGAATCAACTTTCCAAAAGTCACAAGTTATAGCAACCCACTCGCCGTCGAGCCAGAACAATTACAGTTAAGTGAAAATTAATTCGATTTGATGAACGGCCGCGTCGTTCCTCTAGATAAATTATATATCACTGTAAACACATCTGGGCGCGCTAAAGTTCTAATTTTATAATAATATAGCGTAGCGCGTCACCGCCTGCGCAAATGTGACGCGAAGTTTAATTTCTTTCGCGCGAGAGTCACGGTCGCCTCTCTTCTCTCTTTTACCCTCTCCTTTTCTTTTTGGTGCACATTCATCACGCGTCCGAGCTGGCTTTAGCTTGTATCTATACAGTGTGGGTGGATGAGAAGGAAACGAGGCGAAATGTAAGTCACTAAATTGATTGTTTACGAAAAAGATGTTAAAAGTTTCTTTGCTTAGATTGAAATCTGTTTTGGCTAATTGCTTTAATGAAAGTGATCGCACGTGGATGAATTATAAATTTACTCTATTTTTAATGAGGTTAAAATGTAAATGAGGTATATGATGTTTTCTCAGTAAATATAATATATTATAGCGGTAGCGCCAGTGATCGCTTCGCCTACTTGCCAATCAGGGCGCTGTCACGCCCTATAATCTTCATATGTAAGCTAAACACCTTACACAACTTTTAGAAGTTCAGTGTTAGTAGATCAGCTTTGACGAACTTGCAGTACAATAGATTAGAATCGATGTAACTGTTATGTTATTAGGTAATTAGACAACTAGGTCAGAATCAACATAGGATTGGGTTCAGTATCAATACAGGATTGGGTACAGCATACCTATTGTAATAAAACTTATTAGGCTAGAACTAGAATTGATTTTCGGGTTACGGATTGTCAGGTAACTATATAAACGATTGCAGTAGTAAAATTAACATATTATTTAGTTTGTGATTCAAGCTCTATTTTGATAATACGGTGATCGATTCGTGTCATGAGACGAAGTGTGTCAATAACCTTATGTTTTAAAGTAGGATGCTCCTAATAAGACAATTCAGATTCTAGAATTATAAAAATTTCAAAATGAACGAGATGTTATTTATTTTATAAATAAATGGAGAAATATATCTCCATAATAAAACTGAAAAAGTTTCTATGAAGATTAAAATATTGATTTCCCTATGACAAAAGCAGATAAAAAACCAATACAATGCCATACTTTTCACCCACATTTTTCACCATCGCTATTCAAGAAGTAATAGCAGACAATTTCTCCTTCTTCCATAGCATCCCCTTTTCCTCTATATCTTTCTCTGGAAGCGTCGGATCGCGTATCGGCGCACAGCCGCAATACGCACGCATAAACCAAGATCTGGTATCGATGTTTCATTGCACGGTTGCCTCGGTTCTCGAATCTCACGCATATCAAGAAATGAGACGTAGATACTCGAAAAATATCAATACATATCCGAGCGCACCGCGCATGCAGCATTTTGTTTGCACGCGCAAAGAGATGAATATTTTTTTTTTTTTCAAGTTATATCGTTTTATGCTTCGGGGAACTCGACAACAAGCTGGAAATATAGATTAAAATTCGACATTGCTTGCGTATTTGTGCTTGACAATATTTAGCTTTGGCTTTTAATATCAGCACTATGATGAGGTTTCGGGGAAATACCAATACTTCGTATCGTGTCATTGATTTTCAGCCGACAATTTTGTTTGTGGATGATGTCTTTTGATCGCGGAAAGCCTTTTATTCGCAGACGAATGGATTTTGAATTATGAAATTTATAGATAACAAGCGTTTTAATCTGTTTTGAGTTGAAATCGTTAATTGGTTCAATTAGTTTCCACTTGAGAATATCAAGATCATTCAAATAGTCTGACCAATTGACTTCTCACAAAAACAAATAAAATTAGTGCCTTTCCATTAACTTCAAACTATTAAAAGCTTTTTCATCTATGTTCAACACCCGCCAGCTCAAGAGCATAATCCTTCACAGCCACTGCATCAAGCGCGTCCCGCGGTAAGAATCAAGCCCGAAATTCCGGAAATTTCGGGGGATTACTCAGCTGCCTGTGCCACCCGCAACGCGATACGTACTTACCTTAGCCTAGCCCTGGGTTGCATGAAATATGTATAAAACCAACCTGAGCCCAACATACACATGGATGTGTCGCGAGGTCGCGGAATAAATTCCGCGGTCATCCTCGCAGCGATCTAGGGTGCTGTATACCTCGGCGAGGAAGGAAGAGTTTTTATTTTACGACGGCAAAGCAGATACTATCGCGTTCGTGATGGATCGGCAGTTTTTTTGCGGCGATGCTTTTTATGGATGCGGGGTGGGGGTGGAGGTGTACGGGTATTCGGGCCGGATAGAGGCGAGCGTGTATTATCGTGTATTTTGAATATTTTACGGGCTCTTGCCGGAGTTGTTAAGTGGCGGCGATTGTGGAAGGTTGGGGAATGGAGGGATGTATTAGACAATGAGTTTTTATTGCACCGAAGAGTTGGTTTAGAGAGAAGTGTTATTCTAAATAATATGAATGCATTGGTAAATACATATTATTTCTTAGGTCATTATTACCCTATAAGTTATTATTTTTCTGTTAGTATTTTTATTAAAAAAAATAGAAATATTATTGAAGAAATGTCGTGCGCGATTTTCAAAACAAATACGTAGCCACAGGGTGGGCATAGAGTTCTACATGCACCTCGGGAGTAAAGTCGATTATTCCTTCAGGTGACTACTGACAAACCATCCTCAGGGATAATATGCGACTTTACTTTCTTGGTTCATAATTAGAATATTATAATATTTACTTAACTTTTAATTAATTTATAAGGAAATAACAATTGTAGGCTTCATTAACTGTACATGAATGCAGAGAAAATTGGTCTAAATAGATCATTTTAAATTCAGTGTAAATTAGTCGGGTTAAGCTGTATTTTAAATATAGTAATAGAAAGTATGTATTTTAAATATGTATGTATTCTTTAATGTTTCATTAAAAGTAAGTCACTCAATAAATCAGCAAGTCACTCAATTACATCTTAATTTAAATTAAAACAACATTACTGGGACTCAGCAATGGTAGAAGTTATTCTACTTAATGTAAATTTAATGACCAGTATTAACTGGTTTACAAGTTTAAGAATGGCCAAAAAATACGTATTTGATAGTCTCAAAAGATAAAATTTTGACTAGGGAAATTCCTCATAATTATATTTAGTTGAAAGAAAATATTTTTATAAAATATTATAGTTTAAATGTATAATTATTAAGTAGAAAATGTTTTTCCGATATGTAGTTAGTTATGTAAGCAACAAAGATCAGAAGAATTTTTTATTAAAACTTACAATTAAGCGAAAATTTTTTTAATATTATTTTACACTTAATTTACTTATAAAAGTATTTGGCCATACAAATTTTTAATATTTAAATAAAACATTCTTAACATTCTATGAAATAGTCAATATTTTCATAATTTTTTTTATTAGCATTCCAGTAAAAATTGTTGCTTTTATTCGACATGACCGAAAGATTCCTCTGTTCCAAAGAAAGTCCAATCTGTATATACATCTCACATATAAGAACTATACTTGTAAAATATCGCAGTTTCAGACTTAGATTAGTTAAAATGTAGCATTTTCTTGGCACTATTTTAGTACGACTTTGATACTAATAATTATAGCGTTTTTTAACAAAGTAATTAGTTTAGATCCGGCCTGTTTAGTATCAGCTTTGAATAAAGTAAACCTCTTAATTCTGTTTATCAATTTAGTTCTGCTGCTAGAATAATTTGGATGCTGTTTAGCATAACTTTAGAAAAAAATTAAAAAAAAAAAAAATCTTTTTTTGTAAAACAAGAAATATAATCTTACAGGCTTGATTTTCTACTGTAAAGTAACACAATAATCCTCTTCATAAACGCACTATACCTCTCATAAATATCTGAAGAGCTTCCATATCTAATTTCCGTATTTACCTCCATCAATGTCCTACCTTGATATACGATCTCGTAAAAAATATCGTATTCAATATCACGTCCTTTTGTCCTTACCTTCAGAATATCTCCGCCCGATGAAAGTGTTGAATAGTTTGACTGAATCAAGCGTGCTTCTTGGGTTTCCGGGTATCTTCACGCTGCTGCCGATGCTGCCGAACCATTAACCTAATTAGGTCAAGCTCCGTGACGATGAAGCGTGGGCATGCTTTCTTGTCTAGCTGCGACTATATACATGTTTAATGGAATTTTACGTTCTACATCTAGGAGGACTGGGGCTGCTCCGTTTGTTACAAGATCTGATGCTCGGATCGAAGATGAATGCAGTTGGATAAACTGATTTATTAGGTTGCTATTAGAAGGAAATTCCGAAGTTCGGGGTGGAGAAGGTCTGTACTTTCGAGGTCACTGCTTTGCTGATCTCTTTTGATGGGATGAAATCTTTATTTTTTTCTAACAAGTGAGTTTTATCTCTCATTATTAGGAAATATAGTCCAAGTATCTACAATACTTGAAATGTTCCTTTATATAAAATGTATTTATTTTTAGTATCAAGTTTTCTATTGCACATAAGGGTTCTTTTATGGCTAAACTTTGGTAAGGTGTATGACATAAAAAGTTTTGACTTCTTCTGTAAATCTTGTAAAGCGAAACTTTATTCATATAAATTGAATTTTGAGTTTAGAAAAAGAAAGTTAAGGAACGTTTTACGGTACAGTTTTTCGAAAATCAGATTAGAGGTGAACTAAAAGAGCTTGTTAATCTATAACCCCGCTGTTACGTAACTCTACATATGATCATGCTGTTCTTTGTTTTATAAATCAATACGTAATAAAAATTGTAAAAAATGTATGTTTCAGTAATCTCAATCCACTCAAAAGGTAATCAACCCCACTTGCAATTTCACTCAACACAAATCTTCCAGTGCTCAGAATTCAATTCGAAATTTCATAAAACAGAAAGCAAATGGAAGAGAATCGCTCCTCTGCCACGCCCTCAAAACTCTCTGGTTTTCATCCGTTATCCGAGGAATCATGTAACTTTTAATACACTTTGAGGATGCAGGTACGTACGCGGAGCTGCCGGGGAGCTTTTCTCTTCCAGCTTCATTCCGCGCTTGTATACAAGCTGCGCACGCCGCGGTCTTAAAGGGGAAAAAGAATTTCATAATACCGCAGGTAAGTGGTTTTTCCCGGATATTGTGTATATATACGCTCTTTTTATGGGGGGCGTGATCGAGGTTTTTAAGGGATTTAGAGAAACTGGTCGTGAGTAATTGCTTTTGGCCGGATTTGAAGATGGTTTAAGAAATGTGATTGATTTAGGAATGATAAAATTATATGAAATTTCTTAACAAAGTTATAGTATGAAAACATATTTTGCAAAGTAGCGTATGAAAGGAATAATGGTTGATATGACAAAACAAGATTTAAAAAAAAAGAACGAGGTGATGCATAATCATTTTTAATTAATTTTATTTTTATTTAAATTTTTTGCTTTGACGTACAGTTTTTTATTGGGGTGCATAACGCAAACAGATAATGATATGATAAAAATAACCATGAGATTCAAAACCGTCCCACAGAAAGAAATCACCGACCTTTCAAACCACCGAATAACGATTTTCCGGATTTAATTGTGTTTGCACTGAAAGAATTTATCCGCTGGGTCAACGGAAAATTCACCGAGCAAAGAAAGTGCATGCACATACATGGCCGAAAAGTTTAATTGCATTTGGTACTTTTTTTTTCAATTGAACGCTGATTGCGGTCTACGTACCCCAGAAGAGAGGGAAGAGTGAACGCTAAGCGGAATTTTAGGTCCATTCACCAGCGGACGCTCCAAGTCCGAGGAATGCTGAGGAATGGATTAATGTGATTTTAATTAACCCTAGAGCGAGTTTTGATCAGCGCCGGTTGAATGGCTGCAGATAGTTCTTTGATCGGCCATTGATTAATGCTTTATGCGTGGAACTAGTTGGGATAAAAGCATTTGTGAATTACGTGATTGATTTGATTAACGGATTTATTTACGCTCGAAGCTTTATTGTATTGCGGGTAAAAGCTTACACGTTCAATTTCTTTTAAGCTTAGTACGGATTTTAAAATACCACGTAACCGCAAATCTCATAAATGATGAACGCACAAGCCTTTCGAAATCTTCGAACCTTATTCAATATCCAGGCCGGCCTCATTTCCAAATCAAAAATAGCCATTCACCTCTGGAAAAATCATTATTCTTAATGCCTCGAAACCAAAAAAAGATCCCCCTCTCTCCCTTATCTCTCCCTTTATTATTTTTTTCAACTACCCTGAGCCCTCGTCCACACGAATATCGAATATCGAAGGAGGTCAGGAAAATGCAAGTCTCGGGGGCCGAGAGAGAACGAAATCCCGATAACGAGAGGCGGATGCACGTAACGAGAAATTTATACCGCGAGACGGAGCGACGATCCTCTAAGTTCGCGGCCGATACAGCAGGACGCACGTTAACCTCTCTTTCTTTTGTGAAAACTAAATGCGACGGAGCTGACCTCGACTAGACCCTAGCGTGTGTCTGAGGTTATGGATGAGCGCGGGGTTGTTTTTAGTGGGAGAAGAGGGACTCGACAGATGTCGGGCTGGGAAAGATGGATGAAATGTGGATCATTGTTTAGGGTGCAAAGGGAGCTTTAATTTGGAGAAAAAAGGGAGCGCTTTGACCGGTGAAGTGACGGGGAGATTAGAGAAAAAGAGAATGGGGAAAGGTTTCTTGCTTTGGCAGGTTTGTTCGGAGATAAAAGCTGGGACGATTGCTAATGTTTTTTATTTTTAATGGATTACTTTTGCACTTTTTCAACTATTTGAAATTTATTGTTATTTCAAAAAATAGAGTTAAAAAAACTTCTATAGATGGAAAGAGATAACTCGTATTTATAAGTGGTATTTTAACGAAAGTGTTTCAATTATGAAATTTATATTTCTGCCACGTTATCATATTACTAGGTTGCAATCTTTTTCGAATAAATGGAAATGCAAAGCGAGCATTGTTTAGTTATTTTAAAATTTATGACGAAAATATCTGATTTTTTGTCGCCTTTAATCAGAGCATTTAATATAGCTTTTAAAGAACAGTTGAATATAAATTGGATTTATCACCAAGAATTTATTTCTTATAACAATATTAAGATGTGTATTTTAGGTTATATAGGTCAGCCTTAATTGATTCTACGAAAATGTATGTTAGTCAACGCGAAACGTGTAATGCATTTAAATGTTTGTTTAATTGAACGAAATGCTATTAAAAGTTTTAATCGGTTTTAGTCGTAAAATATTTTCGAACAATAAAAATTTTATTGAGATCGATAAAGCTTCAATCTACATAGATATACAAACATTACACAGAAGAACCCATATGCAATATGCATCCTTAAAAAATTGAACTTGTCGAAAGCTGCAACAGTTAAAACCGAAGCCCAATACGTTCTCACGACGTTATAAATTCGTAAAATACATTAAATTATTCAATCCCATCCAAAGAAAGCAAGCTTTCACAAACTAAAAATCAATTTCTCCGCGCATAAACTCCCCTCGCTCTTCCAATATAAAAGTTATACAAATTTTCAATCGCCTCTGGCGAGATATAATCGACGCACAGAGGAAAAAGAGCTCCGGGGGCTGCCCGAGAAAATCAGATGCTCGCGATAGCGCGCAGAGTTTTTCTATAATAAGAAAGAAAAGCAAAGATAAGTCAGCGATGGAAGATGAAGGAAAAGAGGGGGGTAAACCCAGCGAAGCCGGCCGGAAGTTTCCTGACCCCCGATGATCGCGATAAGCGCAACTGCATCGCGCTTGTGTCTTTAAAAGCCCCAGCTGACGCTAATATCATTTTTATGGCCTCAAGCGAAATGGGCGCTTGATTTTAAAATAACAGCCATAAAAGCAGGTGGCTGGCCGGGGAGAATAATGAGATTCACGAGGGACTCGATATCGTTTTATTTTCAGCTGCCGCGGGATGGAGGAGGAAGATCGCAAGGTACGTCCTGGGATGAAAAAAGTGATTCCGTTAAGGGGGTGGAATTTTTTAAGCGCTCCGAGAGAGCCAAGTGCGCGGCTGGTATAATGTGAAAAGCGTATCGAATGCTTCAATGCGGATGAGAGGCGCGTTAATATAATTGCAGAGCTTTTGCTTTTTCAAGATGCAATCGTTCGCGTGCTTTAATATGAGGAATATTTTATAAGATTATTTTTGCAATTTCTTCTGTCGGAGCTGGGAGAGAAAAACTTTTCCCCTATATACCTCGCATTTTTATGAATATTTTCCGCTTTGAAAAAAGGGATTATCCTCGCAAGGATAAAGAAGATAGGCTCGCTGTAATATCCATCAGCTTTCCGCGGAAGGGAAACTAGTTTCTAGATACTTAAACATTTTCTATAGACTCTCGTTTGATTAAAACCGAGCAGTAAAATCGTAACGAGCTATTCAACCCCGACAGCCTTCTAACAAATCTGGCAAATTTATCCGACAAATGGTGCCTTTCGAAAGACAAGCAATGATTTACACGTCCCCTTAAGCCCACTTGGAAATTCATCCCAAATCCAACTCTCCAATAAATAACACCAAACGATAAAATATCCCGATTATTAATCAACGTAACACCCCCCGAAAAAGCTCCTTTTCTACACTCGCCTCACGTCCGCAGCAATAAACTCGTGCTGGCAAAAAAAAAAAGAAGAAAAGATTCACGTTCCTGCAAATGAAGAGCGAGCGAGAGAACGCATGAAAATTCGAGCTGCGCCGCCACAGCGGAGACACATCCGCGCGAGAGCGGTAGCCATGGCAACAGGTGGCTAGCGCAGCCTACATAACGCCGGTATAGCAGCGCCGGCCTATATTTCCTCGGGTGAGAAGCGATTTCAGCCGGGGAGAGAATGAGAGTAATAGATTGTTTGCCGAGGATGAGCTGGATGTGGTTGTGGTATGAGCGTTTTGGGAGGGGACGTGAGCTATTAAAAATTGTTGATTGCTGGTTTTTTTTTTGGGGAAAGTGTTGAATAATTTGGGGAAAGTGGATGGTGTAGTTTTGAGAATGTGAGGCGGATTGGTTTTAAAATAGTAAAGTAAATTTGAAATTTCGTGGAAAAAATGCAGACTTGACTTGCTAAAAATACTCGCCGAAGTGGATTATACTGGCAAGAGTAGAGAAATTTCTAAAGCTGCTACGGAAAAATCATTCTGACGGCCCTAACGGACAGGCGCGTTATTTTCTGACGTTCTTACATAGCCCCGGAATATATTTTTTCACATGAAGCTCCATCGGAATACTAATTTCCGATTGACGTTAGCTATTAAAAATTCAATGAATAAAAATTGCACGCTTATCCCACAATTTATCACGCTACTAAAAAGAAAAAAATCCATCGCCTATTCTCATCCACGCTCGAAAGCAGACAAACAAACTCCGCTTTTGTACCATCGACATCTCCAGATGTTGCTCCCACTGCAAAAAGAAGAAAAAACCAAGCCAGAGACGTCCTAAAGCCCGCAACCTTCGCCGCACAATTTCCACTTCACCCCGGGCAATTCCAGCTCCAATTCCGCCAGGCCGAGAGTAGCGCTTAATAAATTCCGCTCCCCTCACTCTATAGTCTCTCCTGGCTCTCGAAGAGCTCGGGTCGCGTCTTCGCCGAGGGGCCGAAGACAGCCGGCTCGATCAATTACCGCGGTGCGGACGTTTCTCGAACTACTGCCCGGATAAAGCCTACAATTTCCCAGGGATCGCCGCAAAGCGTCACGCGATAATACTAATTTTGAGGTTTCGCGCGCGACTTTGACGCTCGGGATTTGAATTTCCAATTTATCGAGCCTGGAGGTGAGTGTGTGTGTGTTTGTGGTGTATGAAGCTCTTTCTCTCTCTGGTATTTTGAATTTAAGATTCGGAATCGTCGATGCGCCGCGTGTGGCTCGGCACTTTGATAGAGGGGGCGTTACGACTTATTTACTGGCGCGCTCTGGTTTATACGCTGGAAATAAATTTGCCGCTGAATCGCGGGGTTATGTCGTGAGCGAGTCGCTGTTTGCGCGAATTTGGAAAAGGTTTGCGAGGATTTTGGTGAGGGGTTTTTGGAAAATTGATTAAATTTTTTGGGAATTGAATTTAAATTTTATGAAAAACTTGTTATTTATTTCCCTTATTGAAAATCCTTATTAAGTTCTGCCAGGAATATGAATCTATTCAAAAGATTAAATCAGCAATCTTCGAATAACGTCAATTCTCCTCCTAAAAATAGTTTACAATTCCCCCAAATACTCTAGCTTCAAGCCTCCTTCATTTCAACCCATTCAACCCAGCGACGCGAGAGCGAGAGCAGCCACGAAGCCACAGGGCTGCAGAGAGAAAGCCATTTCCGAAATCCGGAAGCCGGCTCGGTCGGACGATTGATCGGGCGCTTTGATGGACGAGCGCCCGATTGATATACACCGCGCCGGAGCGGACGAGTAGGACAAGGGCTCGCTGTCGCGCCACTCGATTAGTCGTCGCGTTCTCAATGGGACGTATGCGAGCTTGCTTCCAGGGGCGAATTAGTTTTTGCCGCGTTCAGCGTGGATGGCTGCTTTAGCTGCGGGAAGTGTTTTTGGTTTTTTCTTTTTGAGGTGGGGGTTGTGAGATGGATTTTTAGTGTAATAGATTCGGGGGAGTTTGGGTGGGGGTTGGCATGAGGTTCTGGCTTTTTTATTTGGGAGAGTTGAAATGCGTTCGCTGTATTTTGGATTTACATATTATAAGGTTGTGAGATTTCGTTTTTGAGTTATTTTAGTTCTTATAGAAAGCTGGTAGACCTTATGAATCGTTGACAATATTTATGCGAGACTTTTATTTTTTTATTTAAATTGAATATCTTGGACGGTTGAAGATCAATAATTGCATAGTTATTATTTCAATTTTAATGTCAATTTAAGTGGGTAGTGGGAGCTAGGCAAAATGATTTTCAGTAGTATAAGACGAGTATGCTCAGACGCCAAGGCCCAGTAATAATTTCCTTAATAATAATTAATTCTGACTCAGGTAAACTACAATCGAATTACTGTAATAATATACATACTTCTCTAAATTATACAATACGTAGTATTTTGAAACTAATAAATCTCTGTATCTTCTTTTTTTCGTCGAGTGCTAAAACAGCGCGAATAGTATTTCGTAGAAAGAAAGAGCAGAGGCGAGTACACTGTGCTCACACAAATCATCGGATCTGTCTGAACAAAGCTATTGTTCTCATATGTGAAAGCTAAAAAACGAACTTCAGGCGATTGCCGAGGAAACTTCTGATAGCTCGTTATTTATTGCATTGTTTTGTTGAGATTTATTAACCTTGGACAGTAACATTTTTAAACACAATATTAAAAATAATTAATTTCCTTCATCCTTATTTCTTTCTCTAAATTCTACTAAAAAATTATCTTACACAATCCTCAATTAACAATTCAAAAAAACATAACACCTCCAGCCAAGAATTAAATAAATAACCAAAATCCCAAACACCCCCGATACCAACGCTCACTATCTCCCTCCCATAGTTTTCGCACGCACATACGGACCGACAGCTCGATCCCTCGCCGACGTTGAATTATCGCCGGCTGGTGCGGCTCATCGATAACTATGAATCGGTTTATTTCACCGTGCCCCGCCGTATACACGCCCACGCAAACAAATGATCCGAGCGAGCGAGAGGCCAGCTCTCGAGGATGCATGCACACAGAGCTGAGAGCTCGTTTTATCCGGCTCGCTGACTCCCTTCGCGTACGCACGCGTGCGAGGATGCGAGGCGAAAGCCAAGCGATCGATACAGCCTCGACGCGCTTCGTCTTTTGCCGTGACGCTCTTTCAGTGAGTGCTCTGAGCTACTGGCGACTTTGTTTTATTGCCTGGTTTCAGCATCTTTATTTTCTTTGCTTTTTGTGCTTCCTTTTTTTCTTGTTAGAGAATGTAGGGTTTGGACTTTATTTGCATTTTATTTAAAGTATTTTTTATGAATATTTTTAACAATTGTTCTTTTTTACACAAGAGCATAGTCAGCTTTTTTAAATTCAAAAATGTTTCTGATTTTCACGTGAAGTTAACGAACGAAGCGTCGGAAAATCCCAGGCTGAAATTTTAACCGTAGCAAAAGGATTTATTAATAGAATTGTAGGTCAATGTTTTCCGCGAAATTTGAAGTGCAGGCTCCCCCATTCGTTCCAGCTCTGAATTACTTCACTGCACTTTGTTGGTAATTCCGCGCAAAACAGTAAAAGAATGAAACATCAAGAGAATATATACACTCCATGAAAAATTACTACCATATAAATCTCTTCCTTTGAAATATTTTCATTTGCCCTGCCGTCCGAGCCCTAGTAAAGTACTCCCACAGTAAGGAAAGAGGAAACGCTTTCCTCTGCGCTCTGAATGGGAGAATTTTTGTTTCTGCATTTTTGCGCGAGCAGCTCAAGAGAACAAGGCGAAAGATACATAAAAACGGACAGTCACGTGACAGAAGATTGCCGTGCAGGGACGCAGAGAGGAGGAATTCGCTTCTGCAAGCGTATATCACCGTCCAGAGTCCAATCGAACTTTATCGAAAATCTTTGGATTTCACTGAAATGTACTTTTCAAAGTGCATTTGTCCTGCGCTGAATTTTTAACATTTTTTCCTGAAACTCTAGCAGATTACTTTATACCTTTAACTTTATTATAAAAGAAAGCGTTTTCATTGAAACAGGCCGGGTTTCTATTCACACCACTTGAAGTCGTTAAGTAACCATTCATCATGTCGGCGGCATAATTAAAGCACTCGTTGAACATCGCCATTCACCGCGAACATACTCTGTTAAGTAGCCTCGAAAAAGAGTCATATCTGAGCGGTGGGAACTAAATTAATAAATCTTCCAGGGCATCTACTCATCCCGTGCTTCCTAAATTCTTGTCCGGCCAAAAAAGGTGAAAACGTCAACTCAACTTTTGGAGGAAATGACCAGAGTTTCCGTTGAATAGCCGGCGATTACCACTGAATGCCCAAGGCAATTAATTACACTGTATGAGCGCGCGACGATTTTTTTTTTTGCAAATAAGTTATTTCGTCTAAATGAGGGAATTTTCGACATTTATTCGGTGCTTGTGGATTCGGAGACAGTGGCGGGAAATGGATGGTGGAAAGTTGAAGGATGTTGGAATAGCGTAAATTGGCTGCGTAATTAGGTTGCGGTAATTTGTAGTAATTTAATGTTAAGTATTGAATTTAATTTAGTTTAAAAGCAAAAGTTTCATTACACATGATTTGTTTGTTAATACTGAGTACCAGTGGAAATCGTTTGTAATAGTACATGTAAACAGGCATTTCACTTGAGCTCCTAATTTCTCGTAATGTGCAAATTTACACATTTGTAATTAAATTATTACAGTATGTGCATAGTTAATTAACTATATGAAATGATATTCTTATGTGACTGAATAGATTAAAATTATCATAAATTAAATAGTATAAATGTTTAAGTAAATCAGAGTCAAAAGTTAACTGATTTCAATGAAGACTTATTCCATATTTAATAATATTTTTCTTGCCATCAGATCTATAAACTGATACCTACTTATATGAACAGTTGCATTATTTATTATTATTAATATAATGATAATTATTGTATAAAACTTTTATATTAATAATAACATTGAAGTTTCTCAATCAGAATGCAAATCATTAATTCACCAATGCGCTTCTCAATCTAAGGGCTATAGCATTCTACTATATTCGACTACATCGATCCATGAATAATATAGCATTACAATCGGTGACTTCTGAGTATGTGCTTCTGTGCATGCATACGTGCTTTTGATCTCTACAAGGGCCTCGAAGGCTAGTGAGAGCGCACAGGGTTCTCCGTAAGGATAATTCATACGTGCATCTGCACTGGACTATTATTTTGAAAGTTGTTACCGTGGAAGTGCGGATATTTTACGAGTTTTTTGATTGGGGATCGCGAATGTTTTTTTGTATGATGAGCCATCTCTTGTTTGTCGAGTTAAATTAAATAAATTTTTCACGTTTCTACAAAATAACTAAAAAATTCAAAATTCAAATTCTGTAAATTGTATTCATATATAAACAGCAATTCCCTTAATTACACCCATAATCTTCAATCAAACGAGCTTCCACTCCTCTTCTTTATTCAACCCCCATAATTGTTTAGCTTCAATTAGAAGCAGCTGCGCATGTATACCTGCACCTCGCATCCATCTCATCTTCCTCCCACGCTCCCACCACTCGCACGCACCGCGCTCCCTCAATTATTTCCACCTTCTCCATCGAGCTCTCCAATCGATACACACCCTCGTAACCCTCTCGTCGCTTCCACAGAGAAACCAGCCGTCTAATTAGCCTGGATATCAACCTTGTAATACTTGCCGCTACGACGATGGCAATTGTATCAGCCTGAAAGAGCCTGGGATTGGTGCTGCGCGTGCGAGGATGTTGATTCACTGCCGTTTGGCTGCTCGGTTTGATTATTAATTGAAATTTCCTGAGGCTAACTCGAGGAGAGACGCGACGATTTGCGAGTTATGGCCGGAGGCGAGTTCTCAGGATGTTGGCCGGCGCTTCTCGAGTCGTGTTATCGTAGATTGATGTATCGGTGTTGAACGGCTCCTTGATTTGGAGACGACAAGTTGCTGGGTGCTGTGTGCTGGATTTGGAGTTGGATTGGTAGTATCGATGTTGTCTTGATAGATGATTTGAGTTTTGTTTGTTTCCATGATTGTTGAATAGTATTAAGAACGTAAAAGTTTTTGAATTAATATTGTTTTCATTCATATAATGTTTGCTTTCATTTTGATCCGTTCAATCTAAAACCTTTTCATCCAATTAATTTTAAAGACTTGAATCCTTAGATAAAAAGGATAATTACAAAAACAAATATTTGAGACCAATTCTCACACGGCAATCTGAAATCCTCCCAGAACTGATCCCACCACTTTCAAGAACTGCCACTCAAAATTCTCCTTATCGGAAAACTCCTACCACATCCATTATAATCCAAGGTCGATTAGCGCCTCGTCAACATCTCCCTCGTTTTCTCCCTCTCACTCATTCCTCCTTCGAAGCTAGCCAACGCTCCACGGCGCAACGTGCCGAGGAGAGTGATGATGCACTTAAGAAAGGCATACACACCGCTGCAGCGCGACTGCGTCATTTCCTTCTTAATGTTTTTTACGACTCGCCCGCTGTCCTCCTTTTTTTCCCTACCTCTCATTCGCGGCCTAACGTCCCCTTGCCGTGTGGCTTTTGCTCTTTTTGCGCGCGGAAGTTTGATGAGGGTGCAATCGTAAAATGAGAGCGATGAAAACCACGAATAAAAATACAACGAGTCACGCCTCGGAGCGATGAGTGCAGGGGGTATGCATACGCTGGGTTCATGGTAATTTGGTTCGAATGCTGGGATGGAGTTGATGTAGAAGGAGATGTTGAGAGTGAGGCTGTGTTTTTTGTAGTAAAAATTAAACGATTTTTTTAACGATTGGCCAAATACTTTGTGAATAATAGTGTTTGAAAGCAAAAGTTTTCTGCTTCAGTTAATTATTGAATGTTAGATCGAATAAGAACAAATACGCAGTGAATACTGGAAAACATGTAATTCCATCCCATTTAATCTGTTACCACAAGAATCGCTTATTCAAAAATGAGCTATTTTGGTAAGTCACGTAATTTTTTTCATAATACTGGCAGACTTTCTCAAAAATAAACTAGATTTTTAATACCAGTAAACACCATCAGTGAACTCATTTCAAAAACCCAAACGCCAAGAAAACAACATATTCCCCAAAGCCCGCCAACGTTTTTTCGTTTATCAACCAAGCGACTCTGTAATGAACCGCGAAATGAAATCCAAACTACCTTTCAGCATAAAAGAAGGTCGATATTCGTCCTTTTGCGGCCACGGTGCCGGCAATAACGAATCGAGTGGAGTTATAAAAGAGAATCCGATAAGAGAGCCGCGAAATGAAAACCAAACTGCCGGACGATAACGGGCTCTGCCGAAGTGCCGCGCTAAAAAGGAGGGAGCGAGCCAGAAGAATGGCCGAAGCTTTTTTATTTTGATTTATAGCAGTCTTTATTTACAGCTTGAAAGAGGAAGAGGATTTTGTAAGGAGATTCGAATGGCCACTGTATCGGGCGTTTATTGTTGGAAAATAAGTGGCAGCTGAAAAGCCACTGTTTTTTTTATCAGTTTTGTTTATGTAATTAGGTAACGTAATAGATACTCGTAAATTGATCATGCGCTGGTCAAGTATTCATGAAATTGAGAATGTACATAGACTGAAATCAGAATTTTCGATACGGAGAGAATAGTCATAATAAAAATATTCTGACAGTGAAGGTAACAAGAGCGGGGCATTATTGCAAAAATCTTGGAAAGGGAATATTAAACTTTCAGTAAAATATGAATTTTGATAGGTACACGTTGGCTTGAAATTATAGTCACTGTGATAATTTTTATTGTGACTATTTCCTACATATTTTATCATGTCTGCTTGCGTACGAATATTAAAAAAAAAAATTAACGAAGAATTAATGAATGCAAATAAAGATGAAAATTTTAATATTTTCATAAAATGTTGCTTCCAGTACTTTAAATTTAATTTAGTATGAAAATATTTAACAATTTAGATTGATTAAATTTATGCAAACATAAATTTAAATTCACACAATAAAAATTTTAAAAAAAATAGTTAGGTACAAAATTTACCAAGAATAATAAAAAGTCTTGAAAAAGAAAATAAAAAATAATAAAAAAGTTCTAAAAGTGTTATAATAAAAGAGAAAATAACCACAAAAACGCTGTTTTTCCATTTTCGTGGCTTAATCTGTGAGTATCGCAAGGCGCCCGCAAAAAAACATTACTGCGCGAGCTATAGCAAAACAAAGAGTGAGAAAACTACTCTGCCGTTGTAATGAACGAGTGAGCAGCGAGATCGAGGTTAAGCTCCGTGAAAAATCTATTATTTCTGTGAGCGGAGCGAAACGTATTGGAAGGTATCGATACGTTCAGTCTTTTTCGTCGTCTGCGCGGTTTAGACAATGAAGCGGATTGGTCGGATCAGCGGAAATGGAAATTCTACGAGGTTGCGTGGTATTTTTTTTCTTTTCCTTGGTCTGTAATCGGAAGTCGAGGAAAAGAATGAGTTTTAAAATGAAATATTGGTTGGGTATATCATTGAAATTGTTGCATGGGAATTAAGGATGCAATTTTTCGCTGCTTACTTATAAGAAGAATTTATGAAAATGAAGTTGCTTGGATTTGAATAAAGTTCTCATTTAGAAAATCAAATGTTAAGAAATCCCTACATTTTTATCTAAAGGTGATTTTAATGCAAAACGTACAGAGTAGTTATTAAATTTACTGAAATATAAATGAACATATTTTGTAGCTATTAATTGATAAAGCTATATTTACAAATAATAACAATGGCTTGATTTAAAAAAATTTCAGATTATTTTACTAAAAAATTAAAATGAAAGCACATTATAAAAAATTTAAAAAGAATCAAGTCCTTAAAGAAAGTTATTTATCTATAAAAGAACACCTCGAAAAGGCATTACCAGTGCAATATTTCTCCCGCACGCATCGGTGTGCTTCATGCCGACCTTTTAAAAAGGTCGCGCCTCGATTGGCCGTACCATTTGTTTAGGCGAAACCACTCAGCACCAGAGCGATTTGCCGGCTGGCCACTTTCCGACCACCATTGGCCGCTCTCCGACTACCATTTTTCACTTCTTTTTCCCGCGCGCGAAAGTCGACAAATGCATCGCCGAGAGCGTCATTTTTATGCCCGGCCTCCAGAGCCCAATTTCAGAGATCGGGAACGCGCGTTCTTTTTTCAGGTGCACTTTTTTTTGGTCTGTCGTTCTTTGAAGGTGTATTGTGAAGAGGGGAGGCTTTTCTCGGACGAGAGTTTCGGTGAAATGGACACTCTGGGCGATTTCATCGATGAGTGGAGCGTGAGTGCGGTGATGTACGATCGTTCTTGCCATGAATAAAGGCTGAAGGGAGATGGGTTGTGTTTTTGAGCTTTTAAAAAAGTTGGTTTTTCTTGTCTGTGGGGAGACTGGTATTTATTTTTGGTAAAAATGTAATGTTTTGTTTATTGAATTTATTGGAAAAAATTATTAGTTTTAAAAATTAACTGTTTTGTTTTAAAGCATTATTCTAAAAAACAAAAACAAAATTGTTTAAATGTTTTTATTTTATCGTAAGAATTTATCAATGATGAAGATCTAAGTTAAAAAATTATGTTTAATTAATATGTAAGTTTTACTCCACTTCTTTATACTTTATTTGCATTTATTTAAAAAAGTATCCGCAAGCTTTATTCATAAGCTTTATCTTGAGAGATTTTGATTTATTTGTCAACCGTCTTAAATTATTTCAAATTTTATGATTCAATAACACCTAGAATTTTTCATTTTATTACTCTTTTATCGTCTGAATTTTTACAATATGAAATCGAAATTGGAACTTCCTGCGCATGCTCTAGTGACTGTTCGTCCAGAGAAATTCAAGTGGAACGGACTCTGGATTTTCGAAGTTCTAACCCAAGTTTCGGGCTAAAAGTTCGCGCTGTTACTGAATTTGCTTCTTGAAGTTTCTTATTTGCGCGGAAATTTGATATTTTTTTCTATTTCTCTGATACTATTTCAAACTTTTTCTTGCTTAAATATGTGGATTTAAACTTTAGGTTATCTTTACTGGAAACGCTTTCGTTAAACTCGTTTGAAATTTTACTTTTTTCTATGTCGATAGTTTACAGACATCTACGTCATTAACTACTTTCTGTTTAAGTTTGTTACATTATGCGAATTGTAAATTTTATAATAATAAATTTTTTTAATACTAAGTTTACCCCATTATTAGTTTTAAATTTGATCACTTTCTGTAATACTATTAGAACAACAATTAAATATTTGGCTAGTAAGTTTTACGATCACCTCAATCGAGCCACCATTGGTTTTCGATTTGATTTCTGGTGAAACTTACTGACCTCTTTTACAGATGAGAAATGGATTGCGCAAATCTTATGAACATGGGGTCATCAATCGACACCCTTCACCACTGTCCGAAATAAAATTTTGATGAGTTCTACCTTTTTCCAAATTTTTACTAATTGAAGTTAGTGTAAAAAGCAATAATATATTTTATCAACCTTGCACCTGTACGGATAAATTTTCGAATTCTATAAGCAAAATGTTGGCCAAAACACAAAATTATGATTTGATTATCTTCTGTGACAAAAATACTCTGTTTACGTCTGACCGATTACATGTCAGTCTACTGGAAATATTAAACTAGTGATTGATAGTCAGGAGAAAGTTGTAATAATTAATTAATTTTATTACTACAGTTTATAGTATTTACTATAAGTTAAAAATATTGTATATTTAAAAATAATAATAATAATAAGTTTCGTAGAATTTGTAGTGATATAAATTATAAATTTGTTACGCACTAGAGTATAAAATATTTATAAAATTTTTTCATTTCGTTAAGCTAACTCAAATGGATTAGCCACTAATATTTTTTCTATCTTGATATTCCAGTTTTTACTTTGTTTGGTTTTAGAGTACAAAATAAATACTAAGCTGCAAAAAATGAATGGAATTTTAAAAACCATTGATGTTTGTTGTGTAAATTTGAAATAAAAATTAAAGTCAGCAAAACATAGCACCGCGCGAACATTTTATAAAATAAATATTTTAAAGAGAAATCGCTATTTTTTATATATTTTTTATTAATAATAAAAAGAAAATTGAATGGGATAAAGCTAAAAAAATTCATTGACACGGCGTTTTACAAAATCAGAAAACTTTAAATATTTTTAATTCTATTTACAGCTCTTTTTTTATAAAAAGAAAATTAAATTACTTTAAAAACAACCCAAATACACCACCGCTTCTCTTCCATAAAACGCCCAATAAGTCGTTCCCTTGAAAACGCGTCAAAAGCTACGTCATCCAGGCCCCGTTCAAAAGACGCCTCCACGAGCTGCTAGCCCACCAAACAACGCGTCGTCGTTCCCCGTGACCCAATTCCGGGCGCCTCCGTGTCGGTCTTGGCTCGATTCATCAAAGGGCGCGCTTGGCGCAGCCACCTGCTGAATCCTCCCTTTGTAAAACTTTCCGCGCGGCGTCTGAGATTGCGCGTAGACGATTAATCATCGCGCCTGTGACAATAAAAGGGGTGAGGGATAAAGATGCGACGAGCGCGAAGGGTGAGCTTTTTGCGTGCGTCTTTCTTTTTTCGCAATGTCATTATGTTTTCTGGGTAGGTATGGGGGAGTGCATTGGTTTCGTCTGGGAGTTTCTATTGTCTCGGTTTATCGTTGAATTCATATTGGCGGCGAGAAAAATGAGAGCGGGATATCTTGGTGGTGGTGTAAGGTTTTTCTTTCGAGGATTGTTTTAGCGAGTGCTCTTTGTTGTTGGGAGAAAGATTTTCTTGAAATTTTATCTTTATTCCTTCATTTTTGCTTTCTCATTGAAGAAGTTTTATGGTAGTAAAAAAAAGTTCTTTTTATAAACCTATATATAGGTACGAGAATCATGGCTTGACATATTCTGAATTAAAACACTCTATTTTTAGAAAATATTTGTACCATTCTATTTATGAGCTCACCTCTATGTGTGCATGTGTGTGTATATGCCAGTGTGTGCATATACGTGTATGTATAAATCTTTAAAAGTTTGTAGACGCAAGCTTGTACACACTTACATCAGATCTGAACTAATTTCAATTTACCAAAGCTTATTTCTTAGCTTATTTTATTGATACAATACTTTTTGTACCGGTAAAATCAATATGATTTTTGCATTTTTAGACTAAAATCTTGGTAGAGAAATAAATATTTTTTTTGACACAGATTCACCAAGGGCCTATCAAAAATATTTACTAATTATCGAATGTTTATATTTATATTCCTTAAAATAATTATTGATCTCCTTAGTTTGAAATAATTTTTAAAACGAGAGACAGAATTTTGATAGTAATTTTGATAATATCATGTTGCGAAAATACAATTTAAAAGTGTTATTTTTCTTTATTTGTTAATATTTGATTTGTCAGCAGTTTTTTAAACTCTTTTTAGCAAAATTTCATTATTTACTACATTTTGCTTATCACAAAGGCATTATCTGTAATCTTATATTAAAAAAGTTTTGTAATTTATAAATAACAGAGATTTATAAAAAATAAATATAAAACTTATTTTATACTTTCAAAATAATTATCAGACAAGGGTTTTCCAGTATTACAACTCCTCGAAAACAAACAGCACATTTAAACTTCGATACAATAGTTAAGGAACTGTGAAGTGTAGATTAAAGTTTCAAAAGAAAGTCTTTTTAGTGTTAAACAATGCATGCCACATAAGAAGTTGCCGAAACCAAGTTTCTAAACTCTCAAAATTTTCAAAAGTATTTTAAAAAGCATCTTTAAAAAATAACAAACACAGTTATAATTAATAACCTTAGCTATTGTTGTAACTTTTCAGTTGTTACTATTGTTCTTTTACAACAATGGTAGTTGATGAAAGTGAAAGAAATCGTATATACCAGACAATGCTCTCTATCTATTTCAAAATTAACGTGATATGGACGATATATGGATTCTATATCGAAAGACATAAACAAGTGGTAAGTGACTCGAAAACAAAGTTTCTAAATTATTCGCATAGTTTCGATAGTTCACGTAGCAGGGACTGCCCCTCTCGCATATCAACGGTGTTTCTAGAAACTTCTGCTTTCTATAGTTTTGCATATGGTGTGAATATGCATGTTCATGTGCGCACGTGCATGAGAAAGATCCTAACTCGATTATTCTAATTTCAGGAATGGACACTAAAAGTGTGTAAACAATTTTGATTTACGTTTACATAGTTTCAACAACGTAAAAAGATTGGACTTAGATTTTTGTCATTTTTTTTGGTTGTTATTGCTTAAAAGATTGCAAAATTTTTTCCAACGATACATAGGTAAATAAAAATCTATCTATAGTCACTTTTGCACTTACTTTTCTTATCATCTTGATTCAAAAGTATAAAAAAAGTTGAAAATATTGAGAAAGGAGAAAAATATTTCAGGACTAATGAAAGGTAGTAGGAGAAAAATATTTCAGGACTAATGAAAGGTAGTAAATACTACATCTGGGAATTCAAAGATAGCTTTGTACAATTAAATACCAATTATAGATCTATTTTTTTTCGTTATTCATTTAGTTCTTAATTGAAAAAGAAAAAAACAAAACCAAAAAAATAATACAACTAAAATAAATAATAAGAATAGAGAAATAAAAATTTTTTGGATGATAGCAGAATATACAATATAATTTTTAAGTTTTTAATTTTGTACAC
Source organism: Eupelmus urozonus (assembly GCA_900480035.1). NCBI lineage: Eukaryota > Metazoa > Arthropoda > Insecta > Hymenoptera > Eupelmidae > Eupelmus > Eupelmus urozonus. Next base: position 39,384 of record UELX01000705.1, on the reverse strand, counting down.
ATTCTTACTACTTTCTAATCATAAATGTTATAACAAAATTTTTAATTGCAAAAAGCTTGTTAGGAACATTCAAAGGAAATTTTATCCTTTATACAAAAAACTGTTTGAAAAAATTATATAACGGAATAATTATTTATAATAAAAACCAGTAAATTAACATGTAGCGTAGTATATAGTATTTAAAAATTTCAATTCTTTTTAATATTAGTTTTATAATCAGTAATGATAACTCCACATTTTAGTTCCATTATTTTAACCCAAGTGACAAATTTGAACAGCTTCCACTACCTCTTCATTATTCCCGCAATAAAAAAGAATCCGCACTCACAATCCTGAATTAATCACGTCAAATTACCAAAGACCATTATAATAAAGAGCTTAAATGCCGCTGTCCGCAGAAGGATTTAAACGGCGCGAACTATAATAGCCGGGGGCTCGCTTTCGCATATAAGTGAAAACGCGTGTTAGCGCGCGCGCGTTAAAATCCATTATACTACGGGAGGCCTGGACAGCGGCCAGCTGCAAAAAGCCGAAATATTTTTCGCTTGCTTTAGCCTCTCGGCCACACGTGTTTTGTATGCGCGGCGGGGCCATCGACCTTGCGTGTCGATCAAAACTATTGGATTTCCAGTGAGCGTGGTTACAGAAGGATTCGCACGCGTTTTTAAATGTAAAAATTTTTTTCCTTTGCACGTAAAATGGAAATCTTTTTTTTGTTTTTTTTTTTTGCGTGGATGTAATAGGTATTTTCTCTTTTTTTGAGAATTTTTGAAATATTTGTTAATTAAAAAGGTTTTTTTTGCATGAATGGACGGTGTTATTTTTTTAATTTTCATATTCTTTTTGATGATTCGTTTGATATTAGTCCTAAAAACTTTAATTATACCGCGTATTTTTTAGTTGATTCAAACGTCAAAGTTTTGAAAAATAACCTTATTTATTTTAGTGGATATAATATAACACAAATTTATATTTATTAACAAGTTTTTAACCTAAAAAACATCCTTTTCCGCTGAACTCATTTAGCATTGAATTTGAATACCACCTAACCACATTCACCAGCGAAATTTCAATAATGCAGTAGCTCTGAATAAATCTTCATCGCGCTCGCGTTCACCTGCAAAAGCTGTCGCTACATGTAAAATTCAGCCCGCTCTCTCCTTTACCCTCGTCCGCGGTTCTCTTTCTTACAGACCCATAAATTATATCCACGCACCCTCAAACTTTTTGTTATAAAGCAAAAGTTACCAAGCCCTACTCGGGAACATCCTCCACAGTGTGGTAGTACACAGTCCGAATTGCGAAAGTTCATCCGCGGTATCAACGTTTGAGATTTTTTGTGGCGAAAAGATGCTTGGAAGACAAGGATTGGACGACGCTGATGGTCTCAGGATGAAGGGAGGGTTTAAGGGTGGGCGAGAGGTTGGTTTATGTGTAGGAGGGAAGCATGCGGTAAGAAAAGTTACTCGTAAATTACTTCAATTTTATGGATGAAATATTTTTAGTTTTTTTTTTTGTGTGGTGATCAGGTGTATTTATTCTTGAAAAAGTTTATTTTATCATTCTTTTATCTATTTAAGGAAAAAGATTTATAGATGACAGTTTGGAAAGTTTTTAAATTTTTATACTTGAGACTGATTAAACTGTTAAATGTGTATTATGTACATATTTAAGAAGTTTTTAACTGAAAACATTTAACATTCTTTAATATTCTTGCATTTTTTTCCAGTATTCATCATTCAAAAAACTAACTTTTCTTTAGGGAATAGGAAACGAGTGGTCGTCAATTATTCCGTTTCAGAGCGACTTGATGCTTTTAACAAAATGTTTTAAAATTCCGGAAAAATATTGTTCCGAGTACAATTCAACTGTTGAAAATTTCGTTCGATATCCCAGTATTTTTAACTCCAAACAGAACCGACCTTTCCCAATAAAAGCATCAACGATTCCGGTAATATTTTATAAATTCCGAGTACCTCACAAATGTCTTCTAAATAAAGAATCAATTCCCCAAAACACCAGATTCCTCCGCACAATACCTCTTCCAAATTCAAATTAAATTGAAAAACGTCCAGCCCTGAAAAATTCCCTTAAACCCACCAAGGACAGAAAAAGCCGGCACCGAAGAATGATACAAGCGGCAGGGTTGCTGACTGGTTGAAAAATTAATGGCTCGAGTGTGCCGAAGTCTAGAGTCGCTCGTGAGCTGCGAGGAGTTGAGCAAGAAAAAAAAAGGGCGAGGAGCAAGAGCGAACGAGGGAAAGAAGGAAACAGTCGGAAATGGACGAGGCAAGGTGGAGCGACGAGTGAAAGGGAAATCGCGAGAATGGATGAAGGGAAAAACGCGCTGGCTCTCCAGCTCCGACCTTTTTCTACCTCCGACCCATCTGCCTTTCCCCGAGTAATATTTAAAGTCCGCAATTTCTTTCTTCGGCGACGCTCTCGTTCTCTCAAATTTCTGGTTTTTCTCCCCTGGAGGTAGGAAAGATTGGAATCGAGCGCAACAGCGCGGGATTTAACGTCGCGGTGAGGGACTAATAGATGCATTTTCTATGCGTGTCTGTCGTATTGGATTTATACCTTTTGCGTGGATGTAGAGAAATGTGTTTTAACGCGAGTTTTTGTTGGCTGGGAATTAAAATGGTTTGAAAATATTGAGATAATTGGGAGGAAATTCGAACAATTTTGAAATGAGGAATATTCTTTTCTTTTTTTTTTTAATTACGCTAATTCTGTTGAAACATTCAGTTGAAATTAGTATGGAATTTTTCATATGTTCTTTTAGTTTTTTGTTGTCGGAACCATGAAATATAATATCTTTGCATTTTTAATATTAAATATCGTTGAACAGAAGATGAAGAGTAAATATTTTGAAAATTTTATTCTCTCTATAGTAATGATGTAACAGATTTCAAAAAATTAAATTTATCAACTTTGAGAGAAAAATTTGTTCGGTTTTATGTATTATTTATTTTATTATACGTCATAGTGTTGAGTCTATTGAAATTTGTAATACTTTCTTTTTTCATAAAATAAATAGCATTTTATTGAATGTTTTCTTTAAACGTTATTTATCACAATAAATAAGTTATACTATAATAACCTTTTATGTCAATCACAAAGAAATTTTCAATTATGGTACTAAAATGAGTAATAATTTGCAGTCATAAATCTCAATCCTCTCATCGAATTTATATTACGTCAATACAGGGCAAGCGCATCGAGCCACTGCTGAAAGATCCTGCTCAGCTCTAGACCGAGTAAAATTTAAAGCCAACGGAATGAGGCAGTACAGAAAAAAAAGGGAAGAGGCGGAAAACCGCTGTAATCGAATAGCTTCGTTCAAATAAATTCACCTACCCACACGCAAACAAGTGCCGTTTGTTATTTTCCTGGGATGGCTCGTCGTAAAACACAGTCTTTTCCGCAGTCGTCGCGGATGTGGCTAAGGATTCTGCTTTTTATCTTTTCTGCATCTTTTTGTTTTAGTTATTTCCGTTTCCTTCTTCTTCTTTTTTTTAAAGAGTTCGCATCGTTTATTCAATATAGATGGTTGCGTAAGTGCTCATTTAAAATAGAAGTTGATTGTTTCCAACTTTATTCTGCAGTACTGAAAGTAAATTATTTTTTTATTTAAATTTTACGTTTTTTAGAAGGTACGTTTTACCTTGTACTAGTTAGATTTTTAAACTTTTATTTTTAATATGTTTCCGTAATAATTTTTGTACTTAGAAGATTTTAAAAACAGCTAATTTTAATGTATTAAAATTTAGTTTTTAAATTAATAAATGTAAGAAAGTATTACAAATTTTTTCAGGTCAACTAATGATTTTTGTCTGCATCAATTTTATCATTGATGTTCACGTACACACAGACTAAGTCATAGCAGAAGCTTATTAGTATGAGTTTAACATCGTTATTCTGGCGCAACCCACGTCGAATGAATTAATTGTCACATTTATGAATACGGTGCCATTAAAAACATATAGCGCATATAGCATATATGTATATCGTAATTTAAAAATTTTATTATGGTACTTTGCTCCTGGCGATTGTCATTCGACGTAGACGAATATATTATTATACCCAGGAGGTATATGAGCGAGGCTTGGCGAAACAAATTCATGCAAATGCGATGTGATTTTTTAAATTAATTGAGAGAATGCTGACGATGGTTAGAAAACCAAAATAAATTGAGGTAATATAGATGGTTTAGATATGTTTATTGAAATTTAAAAAAGTCAACGTTTTAAGAGTTTGTAAATATTTTATTTTTTTCAGAATTAAAACGTCAAATTGTTCACCTAATTTTATTTAATTTTTAGAATAATCATATCGATTTATATCGATGCTTCCATCATTCAAAAAAAAGTAGCTACGAGTAAAAACTGGTATTCAAAACTTTAAAAGAAATTTACTAAGAATTGATAAAAGTGATGATGAGAAAGTGAATGAAATAAATAAATAAAAATCCTGCAATAAGAAAAATAAATCTAAATAAAACGACTTGAAAAAAATGATTACAGTAAGATTAAAAATGCAATAAAGTCACCTGATTTCAAAATAAAACGAAAAATTAATAGCCAAGTAAAGACAAGGTGAAAAATATATACATACATCCTATAAATATGTGATACACTTTAAAAAACAAGTTTATTTACAAAAATTAAGGTCATCATTTTCCACACAAGAACTGCATCCGACACGTATCGGAGTAATTATACTTTCCCTCTTCAGAATCCCAAAACACTTTTTTCCCAGTTTCTCTGACCTTCCACTTTTAAAATTACGAAAATAAGCATTGTTATGCTAAAGCACAATACGCCAGCCCCGACAAGCCGCGCTCCGCATCTAATTAACCAGCAACGCCGTCACGGACGCGCGGCGCCCCTTATCAGCAAGAAAAGCGCAATAAGCTCGGAAAATACGTCTTCCGCTGTTTTTCCACCCCGCATTCATACAAGACCATGTCCGTGGCCACTAAAAAGCCTCCACACATCAAGAGCGTTAAAACTTAAAAAAAAGCTCGACTTGCACGCGAGGGTTGCGAAACGCTTTTTTTTAAAGAGCTCCTTGCCGCGCAAGTAGGAAGCAGCGTTTATATCGCCGCTTTCGAGTGAGATTTACGTTTAACAGCCTGAAGGGAGGAAAAGAGAGGCGCCAACCGATTTCGAAGTTTCTTTTGTCTCCCGGACGCTAACTGCGCGCGTGCGTTCTCTGCTCGTTTCGCTTTTTCATCAAAAAAGTTTCGCGCCAGCGAGTTGCCAGGATTTCGCGCGAATTTCGCGGATTTAATTCAGACGCACCGCCCGCGGCTGGGAAATATAGTTTTCCAAGCAAAATGCTGGAACGGTTTACGAAAAAGCGGCGGGATGCGGAAAATGAAGTTGCGCGCAAAGGGGAGACAGTCATAGTGATCCTGATTAAGTCTTCATTAGAATTGCTGGTATTCAATTATAAAATGTAATTTTATTTTTTTGTTTTGAAAAAAGGGATTTATATAAATGGAATGTGGAATTTTGTGCACGGATGTTTTTCTGTTTCGTTACTTTTAGTTTCGAATTTCAATTTCAAATTTTATTTCAGGGACGCAGAAAAAGATGAAAATTCACGGGGACGCTATCAACCGTCGATATTTTTTTTTATTCGTGAAGTGTGTGGTTGATGCTATATTAAATATCAGCTGGAGCGTACTAAAAGTACAATAAGGTCTCTTTTTAGGGAAATACCTTTTTGATTTACATTCAAAAAAGTAAACTGAAAATTTAGAAAGCTCGTTATAATGAAAAATATACTTTTTTGAAAACCATTTTATAGCACATTTTCCGCAATTATTATATACCCTGAAAATGAGTTCAATTTCAAGTACTTTAATGTTATTTATTTAAAGCGTGAAATGCATAATTCATTACTATTATATCATATTTCTCGTCAAAAATTACATAACTGAATTTGCAAAAATTCTATTTAAATGATAATGTTTATGTAAAACGTTTTCATGAAGGGTATATAAACTTGCATTTTGTGAAATTTTATCTTTTATACCGTATCCATATAAAAACGATTATTTCTATTTTATGAGGAATAAAAATAAAGTTCCATAAAATTTAGTTCATCATTTAAACGTATGACAAAGTATAACAATTTTTTTAAATTATCAGAAAATATTACTGTAGAGGTATGAGGTCATAGTTTAGGTATTATTTAGTCATTAGTACGTTAATCATAGAAATTCCAAATCACTGACGCGAAATAACCCAATCAAGCGTTTCCAACTCAGATCGTTATCTTCAAAAACATTTCGACCAAACTAAAACTTCCAACCTACGAAACTCCATCGCGACAAATAAAATTTGTGACCCAAAAAACCTCCGTTTATTAATCCTCTTCCTTTAAAAAATTCAGTCCTCCCAGCATTACCTAAACGGCGTTCCTTCAAAATTTCCTCTCTCCCGCGCGTACTTTTATTTTCCTCGCGCCTTTTTACGCCTTATTTCCTCATTTTGTTTATTCTCCGCCACCTCTGCAAGCTCGCGAGCGGCAATTCACAATTTTTACGGCCCGAACGACGACGACGACGTGTCGTTCCGTTTGCGCTCCTCGCGCGCTGGCATTAAAGCCGAAGGACCGTAATGCCTCTTTTACGACTTGCTTGCCGGCGAGCTGCGCGCTCCTGGTGCGCGCGCTGGCCTCTTCCGTGTTCCTGGCCTCCGCGGTTTTAAAATAGGGCTCGGGCTATTTTCTTTTACTAAATGGGATTTAGCGTGTTGCCTCGGGGAGCTGAGCGTTTAATGCTGATCGATTTTTTTCTAGGGAGTTGGCTGTACCGGGAGTGATTAATTGATTGAAGAGAGGGTTTTTTTTACTGGTTGTGTTCTGGTGAAGTTATTTTGTTGGGTTGGATTTGTTCAATTTATTGGCAATTTGATAATATTGTAAAAAAGGGTGAAGATTCTGTTTAATACTTTGTGAGCTTTGAGAAAAGGTGACCGCCAGATTTTCATGAAATTTTTGTTTTGGAATTTCTTATTTTTCTTAACACTGAATTGAGCTAGAGGAATTTTTTAATTTACGTATACCGACGTTATTAAAGCCAGCATTTTTAAGACTTAGCTTATTGAAAATTTGGAAAATTGCTAAAATAAATTTGATATTTTTATATTAAGTAATTCGAATTTTCAGTTATTGATTTTTGAATGAAAATTCACTATGAACAAATCATTGTTATAAAAAATAGAAACAATACATTTATGTAAGCCTTTATCCAGACCTAGATTTTGTTGCGATTATTTTAAGCATTAACAGAGAAATATATAATTATTTCAGTTTCAAACTAGTAAGTACATAGCACGACGGCCTAAATCATGATACGTATATCAGTTTCCACATCTTTACGTTAATTAAACCACATTGTCATGCAGGTTTTCAGCTATACCTTTTTTCGATCATTTACATGTATTAAAAACTATTATTAACGATATTTTCTAGGTTGTCCTTTTAATATGTTTTGTATTTTTACCTGTTTGCGTAAATATTAATTAAATATAAACTGTAATAGTTATGGCATGTTTTGCAAATTATTGATAAATTAAAATAAAATTTTTAAGAAATAATGTATGCTATCTATATAACAAGTTATTGACTTTTACTTTTTTTAATGCTTTGTACATAAATTATGTGGTTAGATAGTTAGCACAATTTGAAAAGATTAAAATAAAACAAAAAAGTGGAAAGAAAAATGATAAAGCTATTGTTACAAAAAAATCCATCTTTTTGTGAGTTAGTCTTTTTATATTAACAAAATTTTAAAACATGTTTTTCTGTAGAATTTTATGAAATCATAAAATTTTATAAAGTTATGAAGCAAATTAAAATTGTATTTTATCCATATTTTATTATCTGATTTAATATCGGTTTATACGGCTTTTAACAAATTCAATAATTACAAAATATTATGTTATCTTATTATGTTATATCAAGAATCTAATTAATTATCTATTACTTATCATTAATGATTCAATTAGACATATATAACGATGTTTATTATACATGCTTCAATACGTACTAACTCGTAATTAATAAATTATTAATCAGTATTATCAAAACCAGAAAGTTGGTAAATAAATTATTAAACAAGATCGTGTTAAAATGAAAATACGTATTACGATTTATTTACAAACAAGAGTAGAAACTTTTGGTAGAATAGAAGTACGACTGTACAAACATTATTGTTTTAATAATCAATCATCACAATTCACCCCTATTCACAGCATCCATCAAACTCTACAGAAACCTAATTTCAATCCTCCCCAGCCATAAAAAAAACCCAAAGGTCACATCTCCAAGTCCCCATCTCTTATTCTATTGATGCCATCAGCCCGGCGACGTAAATACAAACAAAAACACAGACGGAATGTCTCCAGTCTGAGGTTAAGAGTCGCGTTATTAGCTCTCTTTGATCTGCGAATTTACCCGAAGGTCACGGCTCGGAAAAATCGAAGCAGGCCACATCCAGCCGGGGAAATACGCACATGACGGATCGCCCGGCCGTAGATGCTATCGCTTAATGACTTAGCCCCCGCATTTTCCTCGAATTTTCCGCTCTCCGAGCCAGCCTCTGGAATTCATTCTTCTTCTTACACTCGCATTGTTCGCGCTTTCTGCGCAGCTCTTTTTCTCGCGCATTGTCGAGATGTCCTTTTTCGTCTACGGGAGTTTGTTTTTTCGCTCCGCAGTGTGAATGCGCCCCTTTTTATCGGGGACGAGACTATTTCAGTCGTCACGCGAGTCTGCGGCGAGCATGAATAAATTGCCATAATTTGGGCTTAGGGTGTTTCGCGGCATTGATCACTAATAAAACTCGTTAACGAAGTCGCTCTTCCGTTTCTGAAGCCAGCTCGAGGATGTAAGTGTGTAAGGTTCTGGCCTAATTTTTCTGAGGTGTATAAGTAGGTGGGCGGTAATGAAAAATCGATCTCATGAATTATTTATTACAGCTCGTACATACGTTCCGGGCTAGAAGAACGGAATAAATACTTCACTTATTGAATATTCGATACAAGGGAGGGGCGGGAGCTTTGAATTCCCGATGAGCTGGTAACGCTAGATTCCATAAATTTGATAATTATCGCTATTATTATTGCATTCGAGAAATTTTGTTTGGAGATGTTTCTTAGAAGCGACCATAAAGTAAATATAAATTTGACTAATGGTGCAAGTAATGTCATAAGTAGATAAAGTACGGCTATAGTCAGACATTTCTCGATTTAAGAATTATGATCCATTTTATTGCTTGTTGCGGCAATAATAGCACCCTCAGCTAGTCGTAATCGAATCAAGTCCATATTTTTATAATCACATCAATAGCCATCAAATTTCTTAGTCACATCTCCAAATCCAACCTAACCAAATGCTAACCTTCCCCGACCTCCACCGAGTCAACATCCTAACACAAACCAACAAACCATATCCTCAATTCTCACGCACGCGCATGAATCTCATTGTCTCTCCCAAGCTCAAGCGCGAGCCAGCACCCGTATCCCACGGCCACGCGAACTCGCGATTTACGCATTCATAGAGGTAATAAATACATCGGTCCTCATTCCTCCCTTATACGCGCCGAGAAGGCAATAAAAGCGTAAAGGCGAAGCTGCGCTCGCGATCCTCTGCTGTAAGCACGCGCGAGTATATACGTAGCTAGCTCTGGCTCACGGGACATGAATAAAATATCGGCGCGCGAAATCCTTTCGTACGGACACGCTCTGTATCTCTCGGCTCTGCTCCATCTTTTTCTCTTTTCCGATTTGCCGGGCTTGTATTTTCGTGCGAGCGGCAGTTTCTTTTGTTCTTGGCGAGGGATCGCTGCCTGGTAAATTACGGCTCTTTAGATGCGCTGCTTTTTCTGTCGTCGGGAGGATGGGTTGGCTTTTAAAAGATGGTAGAGGAAGCGGGCGTGTTTGGGGTTATTTGAAGAAGGATAATTGCACGCTCGGGTGGTGATGTTGTTTTAAGATGATATCAGGGAGCAAATATTGGTTTTTGTATATTCACGTTTTTATGAGTTTGAGTAATTGCTATAAGAAAATCACGGAATAAAACTGAAAAGCCAAACGTCGAGAATAGAAAACCAATAAGGGCGCAATCACGTAAGCAATTAGCGGATCGATCGAGCGAGCTACAAGGGTAATCGAGTCCCGATCGTTGTTTCTTTTTCGCGCGATAATCCGCCGTTAAGAAAATCACCTGGAAAGCTCGAGTGCTTCTTCAGCTCGCGATCGCGCCGACGTCGGCAATAATAGCCTACGACTACTGCCTCTCTTATCGCGTTTCGACCCTCTTAATGCTTTCCTCTCCTCCTCTCGTGTAATCCGTCTCTTTCTCTCTCGGCATTTCGATTTATCCGGCGCGCGCAGTCAGTCATCTTTCGCGAGGAGAGAAGCCTCCTGTTTAACTTCCGCCCGGCTGCTCCTCGAGCTTTAAGACTCGCCTCTCGCTGAGTGGCGGCTTTAAATTCTTGCATTTTAGGAGAGGAGATGTAGTCGACAGCGAGGCCTCTTTAGTTCTCGGAGCGAGCTCAGCACTGGTACGTTTTTTTTTTACTTTTATGGATTACCTCGGGTTTTTTTTTTTTTTGAGGAATTTGTTCTGGAATAAGGGAATGGCAAGAAAAGACGAACATTAGAGGGTAGTTTTAAAGAAATTGTTATATTCATATGTTTTTTCTTATATTTCAAGACATCAAATTTTACTTTGATATAAACTTATAGAATTTATTACATAAGAATGTTCAATTTAAGAATGAAGTGATCCTGATAGACCAAAAATTGACCATATTTTGGACAGAAGTTCTGGTCAACAAACCTTAAAATGACACTTACTAAACATTCTGTACAAAGCATTTCCAGAATTTTTAGATAAGTGTCATTTCAACATTTGTTGACCAGAAATTCTTCCCAGAATCTGGTCAATTTTCTACCAGGTTAGTTTTTTTAAATATAGTTTATATCAGCTTTTTTATTTAAAATGATTAAAGGTCAAATCTCAATAATTAATTCTGTCAGATCTAAAATTTCTGTTACTGACTTTCTTACTCGATTAAACGATAAAACTCCCTCGAGGCATTTTTCACAGATAACTCCTTCAAGCAATCCTTAACTCTGAGCGATTACACTCCTTAGCGAGGAAGAATCCCGCTACAAAAGACCAACGTATTCCACTCGTTAAAAATAATTTAAAAATTTCTCCCCAAGTAAAGCAATTTGAATAACGAGTTCGCTAAAGAAGGGAGCGCGCGCATTAACGAACTGGGACACGCTGCGCGATCATTTACATAATAATAAAGATAAATACAAGGAGGAAAAGCTCCTCCGGAATTCGCCCCCCCCCCCCAGGCAGCGATCAAACTGCGCGATACCGGCCTTACGCCACTTTCTCGCGTAATCCACTAAATAATTCAATCGTTCGTTATATCCAGAACGCGTCGCGCTGCTCGCATTAGTTTGCGCAGCCCGGCGAGGAGCTTAATGAGTTTTTCGACCGTCCCTCTGGAGAATCGATTTTATTCTGCGCGCGTGTAATGTGCAACTGAGGCGCAGTCCTTTTTCTCTTGGGTGACGCGGAGAAAGTTGGAGGAATTCGGGTTTATGAGATTATCTGTGCTTTTTTGTTCGATTGTTCGGGGCTGATGTGATCGGGGATGTTGGGTAGTGCGAGGTGGGTATGTTTTTTTTTCTTTAAGGTTGTTTTTTGGTGAAATGAAGATAGGTTTGTTAAAAGTGTTATCGATATGTTTAAAGAGACGTGTTTGCAAAGTTAAAAGTCTGTTAAAATCAGAGAAGATTGAAGCTTTTTTGAAATCTAAATTACAAAGGACAGCGTCAGGTGTGCATAAAATCTGGAAAGTGCTACTTTTACACTCAGTCTCTACGTGAGCAGCGTACGTAAATCGTAAATTTAAAGAAAATGATCCTTTAGGTGCAAAAGAAGAGAAGGAAAACGAGGTCAAAATTTATGAGTTGACATAAACAGAATATCTGCGCGTAAGTACGTGTAGGCTGACTTAATCAAAAAAACGTCCTATAAATTTTTAAGATACGAATAATAAAACTTTAATTTTTATCGACTAATACATAAATTTATTTAACTTAACTTTTATTCTCGAAAAAAAACGACCATCCACGACACTAAGCGAAGCCTGTGTAACATATTATCGAGATTCCAAAAGAAGACACATTAGATAACACGAGCCGCTTCTTATCCAACGTTCGGAAAAAAGATAAGCATCATCCGGGTCCAGTTCCGCTCGACCATATAATCGAAGGCTTCGTGAGAGCTTTCCCTTGTTTCCCTCCTCCGCGCATAGTCGATTCCCGATCAAACTTCTTCCTTGCTCCAGTCTAACATCCAAAAAAAGAAGAAACATAGAGCAGGCAGCATCGAGAGTCAAGTCTGTAAACTTGAAAATTTCGTTTGGCAAACTTCGCCTCGTTTTTAAGTCCAGACGTCTCGGCTAGTTATGTCGAAGCTTGCGGGCAAGCTGCCAAAGCCACCTTTGTGAGGAAAGTAAAAACTCGGAGAGTTTCTTATGTGCGGCTAACGATTTCCCATCGATCATCCGGCAATCGCGAGTTATTATCGGGTATGAACGAAATTCAAGTAACGGGAGATAAGCGGAAAAACGACGGGAAGGACGTTGTGAGTTGCGAGATGAGTGGAGATAGATAAACTCGTTAACGGACGTTTTGTTTATCTGGGAGGCTCGGAAGGGTTTCGATTAATCAGGCTTGGGTTACCGATGGCTGGGGTTCGCGAGGACGTCGGGGTAGAAGAATAATTGCGATTCGAGGACTTTATTTTTCTACGAGTTTTTCGTCTTTTTAAAATTTATTACTAGTAATTAAAAGCTCTATTACATTCATTTATTGAATAAGATATTACTGATTAGAAAATGTGTATTGTTTTAATTTTACCTTTTTTGTATTTCGGGTAGTATTATGTGTGAAAAATGCTTACCTGAAACAAACAAAAATAATAAATTATTATTATAATCGTAAAGAGTAATAAAATAGATACAGAATTAGTTTTAAACATATTTTTTTAAGTATATTCTATAAATATTATGAAGAATTTATAATAACTTTAATCGAATTTAACCGTACTAATTTATATTCTAGAGAGTAGGCAAAAACAAATCATTTGGTCAAAGCTCTGATAAGATAAATGTGTTTATAAATGTCCTGTATAAAAAACGTGATCCCCCTAAACTTTCTTTCTAGTCTCCTGGATCTCTTCAATCTTTTGATAGATACGTGCTGTTTCTCCGACAGAAAGAAGATATCCTTCATAATCCTCTTAAATAACAAAAATCCAACACATCCATCACAGACAGGGCCGATCACTAAAGCTTGTTAGTTATTAAGACTTTAGAAAAATATCGGTTGACCAGATTATTGAGCTTCTCACAGTAAATATCACTATTTTACAATATCAGCAAACATTGAAATCCACAATTTTATTATTTTTGCGGTAACAAAACTAATTCTTTTTAAAAAAGTTATACCTTGTAAAAATATTTTTTCCGTCACACAAATTTTTACAATATTCCCTTTGCAAAAACCGCGCACAGCCACGGCCTTTTAACCTACACTTCTTTCTCGAGCCAGCAGTCGTAAAAATTTCAGCGCTGACGCGTTTACCTTTCCTGCGTGAATTTTACATTATACATACACGCCCTAGCCGCACGCCGGAGCGCTAAAAGGAGGTTAAAATCAGCTGTCATCGGCATTTCTCCTCGCGTACTTTCAGCCGGCGTCGAGTCCATTTCCGCGTTGAGCTGATAATTTGCCGCTGACCTAAGTCTCGTGCCTCGGCCGAAATCACGTATAGCTTTCAGCTGGTGGATTAGCTTCCCAACGCTGCCTGAACTTTTGCGACAAGCGGGTTACAGAACCAGTGGGGAAATGGCTATACGGTTTGTTATTCTTTTAACTTGGCAAATATTTTAGTTTGGTCTTAAGAGTCGTTGTGGATAAAATAGTGCTTGATAATATTGTTTTTTCGAAAAATATTTTCTAAAGATATTTGTAGGTTTTAATAAAGAAAAAGTTTTGCTTTTATTCATAATTCTAAAACAAGATTTATATGATTTTAGAGAGTTCAAGTAATGGTATAAAATGACAAAAGTTTTATGATAATAAGAGTAGAAATTGTCGTGGTCTAAAATTTTGCTTATTGCATGTCAAAATGTTGTTTGAAGTGCAGTAAAGACTAAAATAGGATATGAATCAAAGAATAATGCACCTCCAATGATTTCCGTCTTCCCTAAAAACATCACCTGTAAGAAAGTAATGCATGAATCTTCTGTTCTTTTCTACCAGTAATAAAAACGTTTTAAAAATTCGACGATAAATCATGAAACAATTTCTAAAAATTAATGTGCTAATAAAGACTTTTTCAAAAGTAAATTTTCAATGTGCTTTATTGAGTTTTGAGTAAAAAAGAATCATTTTTATAACAGCACACGGTAGTCAATTCATTAAAATCATTATTAATTTTCCTTTCAATAAAGAAACATTTAAAAATACAATCCATCCAGACAGTCACGCATATTTTTCAAATAAAACGTCACAACGCTCTTCTAAAAATCATAATGTAGTAAAACAGCATGAAAAAAAAAAAAAAAAAAAATGGTGTCGAGACTGTATTATATATTACGCTCTATCGAGATTGCTTCCTCTGCCAGCGTCAGTCCTCACCCTAGCTCTCTTCTCTCTTCCCTCTTCTTCTCCGGAGAGACAAAAAGAAGAAAGATCAAACCGCACCCAATTACTTTTCCCAGTTCCGCTGGTTTACTCGGCCGTTCTCCCCTCTAACAATCTGTCGGCTTTTCGTTAAGTACAGCTTCTCTACCCGGCGCGTCGCCTTTTCTTCTATCTCTTTAAGGTTCTTTCCGACTACAAAGCCTTTCGCGAAAGTGAGTCATTTACAAAACGTCGCTTCGCTCGGAGAAACTATGAAAGCGGCAGAATTATGATTGTGCTTGCGATCGCTGTGCAAAGTGAATAGTATTTTTCCGCTGACAATGAGGATATATAATTGTGGGACAGGTGTTTGTTGAGAGACACGTTTTTATGACGTTTCGTGATAATTAAAAGTTATGTTAGTCCTTTGTCAATAATTATTTTAAAAGTATTTTTAAAGAAGTAAAAAATATAAATGCTTGCATTCGTAAAAAGTAGAGTTAACAAAAAATTTTTTCAAAAATATCTTCCTTTTCAATTATGTTTAAAAAAAAATCAACATTTCCCACAAACTAAGTCCATCTGAAATACAAACCAAGAATCAACTTTCTAAACTCAACGAAATACCTGGATTCACGTCAACTGCGTCAAAGATCGCAAGAAAAACGATAGCCTCTCGAAAGGCCCTCGAGTCTCGTATGTGAGCGCTTCGGCACTTTTTTGCTTTCGAGCACTTCGCTGCCGAAGAGTGGTAAAATTTTCAAAAGGAAGCGTAGGAGCCTGGCAACTCGATTTCAGTCCCGGCGAGAGAGCGAGAAATATGACGCAGTTGGCTTTGTCTCGACCCTAGCCAGCTTCGACTGCTGTTGTTGCTGTGCGAAATTCAAACCCTTTGCGAGGAGACCGATTTTTTTTCGCTAGCTTTTTCGCCAATGTTGTCCTTTCTAAGAGGGACGCTGGGGAGAGCTTTTCGGCTTGTTTTTGTGGACGGTGATATTGATTCTCGAGGATGGAAGATGCTGGGGGGAGATTGGGTAATGCGATTCAGGCTCTGAAATAATGATAATCATTCGTTTTGTTGTCATGCTGAATCAGATGTATTTTTAGTAAATTATATGGCTATCAAACGTGGAGTCATTGTATTTCGTAATTAAACCACATGATCTATTAATAAATGAAGAAAACAAACGTTGATGTACATTACACAATTAACAAACACGCTACTCTAATTCTAAGAAACTTTCCGAATAATTACTACGCATCCAAAAATAAAAGAATCCGACTGACCAAAAATCAGACCATCTTCTTAAAATTCTGCTACTCCCCACGAAATCAACTCCGGCAAACAAAAAGACCCAGCACAGAAAAAGAAAGCCGTCCATTAAGTCCGACGCTGGTGTGAAAAATAAAATATATAAAACGCAAATGAGAAAAGTAGAACGTGGAGTTGCGGCGAGTCGCAGGCGACGAAGGCACAGAAGCGTTTGAGGGCATTTACGCGAGGTCGCGCTTTTAATTGTACAACGACGACTAGGAAGAGAGAGCCGGAGTTGACACGAACGCAGACCCTTAAGAGCCTCAACAATGGGCTTTAAAAGAAGCAGGAGAGGGACGTAAGTTCGCGGTCGGCCTGGCACTCCAGTCTGCACTTGACCTTTGCCCCTGGAATTGACTCAATTATTTACTGCGTGCTTGGCGAGGTTGTGTGGGGGTGTGTTTTTTTTTAAGATTCACTATTTCTGGAGTTGTTGGTAGAGATATATGAACGTAGCTGTTTTTTCGTGGAAGCATTAACTGTTGGATTGATTATGGTAAAATATAATGAATTTTCATGGATCTTGTGGAAAGATTAATGATCAATTTGTTTTATTGATTTCCAAATGATGATTTTATTGGATTTGAACCACAATAAATTTAATTAGAACAATAATTGTCGAATCAAAAAGTTATAATCACGCAATGACTAATAACAATTTCCTAATGACATTGTTTTCTAGTACGGATATAATATATCATTTTTAATTTATTTGTTTTATCGCAAGTCATTTTTGGGTGTTATATATGAGATAAAATATAAGGAAAAAGTTATATCGAAGGAAGCCTTGTAATGGACGATTTATACAACATCTGCTGCGACAGCACTTTACGAACTTTATAAAAAATGTATTAACTTCGAAGGACACTGGCAGCAATAACTTACATACGAAATATAATTATGCTAATTCAAAAAATCTATTACATAGCTATGAATTGAGAAATCAAAGCAACAAAACTATATTTATTCACGAGGTACAAATAAATATTTAATAAGAACTTCCCCAAGATATTTATCACTTCTTATACCTCAAAGCCGAATATTCCGGTATAGTCACCACATCCGCCACTCAGAAGCTAGTATACATGATTGCCGCTTTCCATTCCTTCTTACAGCTTTACTTTCAAACTTCTTTCTCACCCACAGCTCAATCCATCTCAGGTCCCGCAAAACACTTACCTCTCTTTAAAATAAAAAAGACTTACGGGGCATAAAATTTTAACGATTCATTTCCACGGTCGATTCGCGGGTTAAAGAAAATCGGGAAACTTCTTAAAAACAAACCAATCGTACACATATGCCGCTGCTTTTTCGCCCGGCAACAGCTGGACAAATTCGCCGGGTTCGGTCTTAAACCAGTCCATTTTCCGCGCCGCACCCCAGTGTGTACAGTAGCTCTCATTCAAACACGACGAGGAAAGGTTGACGCTTCGTCACGCGTTTTTTCTTTTGTTTAATCTTGCGCACATATTTCTTCACAATGCCGCTTCTTTCGCTATCTGATTTTTCCATTAATCTTCATTTATGCACTTTTCCTCTGTTGTCTTTTAATTTTTTCTCGCGCGACAATTTTTCATCGTTGCCTTGCATTTGTATCTAGCGCGTGCATATATGCAGTGTGGGAGCTGTAAAAGCCGGTAGGTCGTTAAGGGTAACTTTAAAGAAATTATTAGCGTGGTAAAAAAGTAACATACTCATTGGAAGCTTAGACTTCTAATATTTTGGAGGCCTTGGAGCAAAACAGCTTTCTGAATATTCGAAGATTCCATTTGGGAAAGTTGTTTTTTATTCCACGGTATTTTTTTGCGGTATCTAGGGGATTATTTACCTTGAAGTACAAGCGACGGGAGCCCTTAAAAACGAGGTCATTTGTTTCATATGTACAAATGGTACCCTATTTTCTTAGTATGAATAATACATTTTGATAACTTTTAAAATGATGCTCAGTCGCAGGATGTTCGAAGCAGCAGGCGTATACGGGAAACCTCAAGGGATAGCATCAATTTTTTTCACTATTCCACTTTGATGAAATTCTAGCTCAATTATTAGCCTTTTACCTTTAATAAGCGGTCAATTATTAAAATTGCCAATTATCTTTATACCTTTTTAAAACTACTATTGTGCAGTGTGCACTCTTTGAAATATACTTAAAAGGTACAATATCGTTCCTTTAAAAAATTAACAAGAGTTGATTGTAACAAAAGGAGCTTAGTTTCTTATTAATGCTATAAAGCTTAGTAATAGTTCCTAGAATACCGTCACATTAGACAATTTCCTATCATATGCGGGCTACCTTTTAAAACTGTTCGAACCAGATCCTCTACAAAAAAAAACGCCTCACCGCAATGTCACCTTGAAATCCCAGAAATTCCATCGTCCTCTTCGACAAGATTCCTCTCAGCTCCGGTTACAAACAAGCCTCCACTTTGCTCTTCAATATAAAGCGTCGGCTTGCAAGGTGTGTACGGCAGCCCGTCACTTTGAGGCGCACATTTTTCGCGCCACGCAAACATGCCAAGATGCTTGGCTCGCGCGGTTCATCATGTCGAGCGATTTTCCGATAGGGGAGAAAGTAAAGCGCGTGCGCGAGTGCCCAAGGAATGGAAGCCACATCCGACAGATGTAAGCTCCGGTAATTGGCGCGAGCTTTGATTTATAGCGGGAATTGGTGTTTGGGTATTAGGGTGATTTTACAATGTGAACAATCGATGTAAGCCGGAATGTTTGCATATCTTTAGTTGACATAAGTGAACGTCTTGGAGGAAATAACTTTGATTTTTTGTTAGATGTTATTATGTTCCAATGAATTAATTTTGACACAAAAGCTATTATTTTTAATATCTTTTGTCAACAAAATTAAAATTTATTTGAAAGATATTTTTATTCTTGATGCTAAATTCTTGAAAAAGTAAAATTATTGAATGGATAAGTTCTACTTGTAATAATATATCTTAAACTAACGCAATTTCACGAAAACGTTCAAAATCTTTTTAGTTAGATAATTTATTGAAAAACTTTATAAAATCAGTATGACCCCACTATACACAGCCAATTCAGGATAAAATCAATAAATAACACTATGCGTTCCATTCCTTATACGTAAGTTATTCCCCAAGCAAAGGGGAATTTCTCTTTAGAAAAAAAAAATCTAAAAATTCTAAACAAATTTTATTCGTATTAAGGATTCAAGATCGTCACAAAAGCTTTCAGCTCAGGCACACACATGTGCCAGCGGCTCTTTGTTTGTAAAAAGGGGGCCACCTTTGCGTGACTTTATCGAATTTGAGCGGATCTCATGCCAATGCAGACTCACACTCACATACATACACACACGCAGCACACACACACAGACCTAAAATCCGACCTTCTTCATTTGCAGCTGTATGGCATAGCAATCGAAGCGAGTCTCCTCGAAAATCGTCTTGGCTTTGACGTCAGCGCGCCTCGCAGAGTTCGATTATATGCGCTTTCTGCGCGGATGGATATCCTGATGGATGACGCCGAGCGAGACAGGATTTTGGACACTTTTAAATTACGCCGCACCGGGGGAGAATAAATGGGGAGTGATCGCTGGGAGACGGAGAATCTTTTTGTCCGATGCACACCCCCCGCCGCTCCGGGATTCGATTTCTGCCGTTATGCCTGCCTTTATCGAGTGTAGTTTGACTCGCCGAAGATTGATTGTTGGGCTTTTTATTTCGGATTAGAAGCCAGCCAAAAATACACTTTCGATATCGAATAAATAAGAAGAGCTTAATAAATCTTACGGCAAGATCCGAAATATAATTCGCCTCGCATTTTTCCTTTTCAAATCACTCCCTCTATTTTGAATATACCATCCCCTCAGCGTCGGCGCGATTAGTTTCCGCGTCGTACCCGCTGAAATTTGGCTCGGCGACAGAGACGACACATCGGGTATCAAGATCGGACGCCGGCTGCAGCTTCTATCCCTTCGGAGTCTCTTAATTGAACAATAGAACTCGAAAATCGTCTTATCGTCGCGGCAGTTACTGCTAAAGCGCCCCGGCGATCTAATTATCCCGGTTCCGTGGCGCATAAACGGCCGGCCATGTGCCGCCCGTTGGCTCGAGTTTATACGTGTATATACTGGCTGAGCTGCTTTCTGGCTTGGTGGGAACTTGGAGAAAGTTAGACGCCAGGCGTGAATAGTTTGGCGCCGGTTTTTACCCGCTGAATTCATTTTAAACTTTGGAATACTTGGACTTTGGGAGCTGGCTGATATAAATATTTTCGTTAATAATTCGTTTAAGGATTTTGTTTTTTTAGGGATGATCGGGGAAAATTGTTGGGCGTAATTGAGATTGTTTTAAAAGGAAATGTTTGAAAAAAGGACACGTTAATCTACTACTTAAAATTACATGGCACGTTTTTTACGTAAATCTGCTAAAAAATTTTTATTATTTAAAGTTTTAAAGTTTATACAATTATAAACTAAAGTGGCATAGTTAATAAATTTACAAAACTTTTCCTACAAAGTGCTGTAAGAAAATTTTAATAAAAAAGTGCGCACTTGGCACTAGAGCCCGGCGCAACACAGCTGCATTTAGGACATCGTAAAATTGTCAGTGTATTCAACTATAATGCAAGCAAACTTTTAGCTTAAAAATTTAAAGACTCTCGCAACTTTCCCCGACAAAAATAGCCCCTGAAAATGTTTGCATAAAATTTCTCCCGGCTGGAAAATCCCCCGAAATAATGGAGGAATCTCAAGTTTTTATAATGTTTTGTTTTCCCCGGAGGGGGGAAAGCTCGTAAGTGAAGTCGTTAAGCACGTAGCTCGTTGACGCCGTTGCTTAGACGCTAGGTCTAGGTAGAGTCGCCGAGGCCGCGGCCAACTTTTCAAGGCTAATAAGCCAGCTGAAAATTCAAGTTCCCGGACACTTTTCGCCTCGCGCGTGTCAACGATAGCTCACTCCGGCTGGGCGACACGAAAAAACAAGCCCACAGAGAGATAAAAGCCTGAGCCGCGCGGTTACCAGCTGATTCCGGGCACGAGCGTTAGCACAAGGTCATCGCGAGAGCGAGTAAATGAAATATTCATGAGGGTAAGCTGCAAGCTGCCTGGGAGCTTTTTTGACGGATGCCCAAGGTGACGACGTCGTTAGTGGCTTTCGATGTCTTGTCGATGTATGTCTTTCTTATTTTCTGTATCTGCGTGATTATTGTTAGTATTTTTTTTTTTTGGAAAAAATTTTTAGAACGTTTAATTATGAGAGAGTAGTGCTGCTTGCTACATCATAATTTTGTGGTTTTGTTTTTGGTAATCACGTTATACAATACTAAATTGAAATCTCCAGTAAGTTATAATTGTTTGCTTTTGAAATTCAAAAGTGAAAATTTTAGTTTAAACCAGTTCCCTGAGAGATTACTTTCAACTCAATTATAAGTTTCATTCGTAAGAGGTCAGTAAGATATCAAAGCCATTCGGAAGTTACAAACTTAACGAGCATTCATTAAGACTTGAAAAAACCTTATCCACAAAAATTTCAAAATTAAAAAAACAGCTATTCAAGTAATTTAAGTCAGTCCAGCAAAACCAAAATCAGTCCATCATTTAATTATAAAGTAACTCCCTTCTTTACTTCCGTATAACATAATGATCATAATAACAGGACTCCGCAAGCTCCATCCAATTATCCTGCGCTTCTAGGAAACTCACTCTAGCAAGCTCGCAAAGTACAATGCGCACTCTCTGAGTATTTTCTTTTTTACGCTCCTCTTTTTGTTTTCTCCTCGCGCTGCACCTTTTCTTTGTCACTCTGGATGTTGGCCCCTGAGTGAAGCTCATAATGCCCTCCCCCATTTTTATGTTTGCAAGCTCAAAGGAAGCTCTCAGTCTGTGATTTCGCAAGCGCGCTAATGTTAAACTTAAAATTCTCAATTTTCACACACAAAGCATTGCGCGGAACCGGCGCTACTGTTTCTTTGACTCCGGCTGAGCTTCCGCGCTATATTTGCGGCACTGCATGCGGAAATGTATTTCTTGCGATGATGCTGGGGCGTATGAGATTATTGTGTACTTGAGAGCGTCAAAGGAAAAGACGTTTGCTTTTTTTTATACATATAATATATTTAATAGAAAAGGTAGAATCTTTTTTAAATTGTGAATATATTTTAAATACTGATGATATGCTCATGTATCTTAAATTTTGATGTACTAAAAAAATACAAGTTCTAGAAATTCTCAAATTTTATTACTAATTAAATGTAAATAATTATGACAGAGGTAATTATTTGTATAAAAAAAACTCATATTTTAATTTGATAGAAAGGGCTCTTATCTTAATAAAAGCAATTAAACTTTACAAGTTTCAACCGAACTTTAATAAACAATATTCCCTACTTTTCGTTTCCAGCAGCTTTTATTAATTAGAAAATTATATTCTACTTACTCCAACATTTTAAGATAATAGCATTACCGAACACCTTTTCTATAAAAGAGTTCGAAATTAAAATCTTCGCGTCTCATGCAGGCTTCGGGCAAACAAGTTAAAACTTTCCAGCGGAATGGCTCCATCAAAGGCGCAAATTAAGCGGCCCGTTTTATGAACTGCCTTAAGTATCCCCAGCCAACTCCGCCTCTCTTACCCAGCGCAGAAAAATCAAATTGACAGAGAGAAAAAAAAGTTTGTCTCAATTTTTAAACATCCGGCTGAGCCAGAAAACGTCACCTCCTTTGAAACTCCCAGCACGAGGAAGTTAAAAAGACAAAGGAAGATAATGAGTCTTTTTTCGTCGCCGCTCCTTTTACCTTAGCCCGTTCCGCGTGAATAACGCAACGCGTTATACGCGCGCTAATTAAAATCAGAGCCTCGCAGCGCGTAAGTACAAAAAGGAGCAACTAGACCGGCACGACGAGAGCGCCGTGATATGGATACGCAAGCGAGCAGGGAAGAAACGGGGAGATAACTCGATGCTGGGGCGAGAAAACCGAGCGTGCGAGCTTGACGAATTACGAATAATTGACGCTGCCAGCTGGGAATGCGTGCGTAGAATGCCGGGTGTTTTTAGGTGGGGGAAGGTCCTTTGATGTAGATTGCGCGGCTCTCTTTCCAAAGGCGAGAGATTGAGGGAGAGGAAAAGAGAGTGTTTTTGTGAATTAATCTTTTAAGTCGACGCTTTCTTTTGCTTTGTGAGTTTAGGAGCGATTGACGGTGAATAGCTTTGTAAGTGTACAGATTTTTAATACAAAGATGTTGCAAGTGTTTTGAGTTTCTATTTCAAAAAATTTTCTTACAAAAACGTGATATACGTAAAAACAAAGACGACCTTATTCAAACGCCCGAGCTTTCCACGTTAACGTTTCACTTAACGTTCGCGAGATAAAAGAAAAATATCATCGCTTAATTAACGAAGCTTCATCCCCGGCCATTATTCAGATTTCAAAAGGTTAATTAAAATTATGAAAGCCGCGCTTCGCTCCGTAAAAAAGACTGACAGCAATATTGTTCGCACATCAGTATCGTTTCTACGACGATATAAGCCTCTTTTCGTTTCCTCAACTCCCCGACCATTCATTAAAAACGCAAAAACAGAACCACGCCTGCGATCTCTTCATTTTTCAAAGCTCGCCTCGCTGTTTACCTCGGATTCCTCGTTGCGTGAATAATGAGAGAAGGCTGGCTCTCGGGGCGCATAAAGTTTTAACGGCGCGCGGTAAAAGCGCGACGAATTCACAGGGATTAATAGAACGCTGGGGGGACAAAGGCGCGTTTGGCGAAGATATATGAGGCTGAGCGCGGTAGCAGACGAGAGGACTACTTGACGTTTATTGTTACTCGACGAGCGAATTGTGCTATCCGGTACAAATATTGTCGCGGAGCTGACTCCTCGAGCACGAGATGAGTGTGTGTCTGTCTGGATGTGTTTTTCCTTTTGGTTGGGTTCGGTGTGGATTGCTGGGAGGGAAATGGAGGAGCTTGGGTATCGAAGGCACTTGTGTGTTTTTATTGTCGTGATGAATGTGCTTAGAGAAGTGTGGAGTGTATGTAGAGGAGAATTTTTCTGTGCTTTGTTTGAGTGGGTAGAATAATAATTTGTCTTTAGTGATTAATATGTGTTCATGGATTTATAAAAAAATTACTATTGTCGGTATTTATTGTAGATACGACTAATTAATACATAAATGTTATCCTATTGTTAAATGCACAGCTTATGCTAATTTCGTAGTTAGATGCGCGCTTCTCTAATTAGATCGATCGTAAGACCACAACTATCTAAGTAGTATAGGTCAAGCTCCGGTCAGCCTTATCGTAGCCAACACACTTGTACGGCTTGTAGGTTAATACTTTGAAAATACAATATCGTATTTTCCATTCTATTCAATAATTGGTATTGCTACTTCCTTCATACACATATATATATATATATATTTTCACGAATTTTACTATAACTATTCTCAAATCAAAATCACTACCCCTCCATCATCGAGCTCACGCAATCAATCGCATTTTCATCTGGAGCCGCCTACTTACCCACCCAAGCCATTAAACCGCGCGCTCTATATTATAATACTGCGTCGAAAGTTTTGGGCGCGACTATATATACACCGATCGCGCTAATTAACGCGTCCTCGCCCGGCCGAGCGGCTAATTGAATTTCATCGGGCTACGAGTCGAATGACGGGGCAAGACTATCGTGCGACATTAATCGCCGCTGCCAAGTAAATTATTATTTTGGGCGGTTGGATGGGTTTGTTTAATGGTAACGGTGCGTGTGGTCTTAGAAGTGGAGTAAACAAAGTTTATTATGTAAGAGTTCTGCAAATTGAATGTTGAGTTATGGCTTTTCTACTAGCTGGTTTCTAATGACTTTGATTAGATATGTTTTAATTTTTGTTGTGTTGTTGTTGTATAAAATATTAATAATCTTCATCAAAATTAAAGAAACGCAAAAATTTGCAAATATTATTAAACACGATCTTCAACGAGCCAAGGAGTATGATATTATCTCGTCGAATTTGAGTGTAGTTCTGTTTAAAGTTTAAGTAAAAACAAAAATTACATAATTCTTTATATAAGAATGTAACTTTTGTTTATATTTGAGCCTTAAGGCGAACGGTATAGTTGAATAGTACATTTCGACATCGGAGTGGAAGTTGATTATTTATGAGAAACGTTTTTTACCCGAGCTAAGCGGGGAATAAAAGTCCCAGAAGGTAAATAATTAAGTTACACAGAAGTATCGGACTATAATTTATAAACGAGAGCCAAAAAATTATGCTAAAGTCGTGATTTTCAGATTCGAGAGCTATAACAACTAATTGTATATACTTTCGAAAATCGCCTTTGATAGCTAAAAAAATAATAGTTTATTTATAATAGTACTAATAGAAACCTAATTTAAAGAAATGACTGATCTAAAAATATATTATTATATTATATTTGGTTTTAACAAGCAACCCACTATAATGAATATTATTTTATTTTAGGACGTCGCTCTTTAAATAACCCAAGAGAATCAATCAAATCTCCCTGCTCATTCCAAACACCAATCCACCACCCAAATCAATACCATCAAAACGAAAATTTCAAATCCACGACAAGCGTACACGCTGTCTTGTAGAAAACCATGCTCGCTCCTCGCCGTAAAGCCGAGACGAAACGCGATCCAATACGCGTATTGTTTACGACTGAGCAGAGCAGCGGGGTTAAACCGAAGCTCCGCGAACGCGACTGGATTTCACGAGGATCTCGTATGAAAATCGCGCATGTACAACTCGCAGGTGATCCAGTTCCCGGCTGATTTCACTTCGTGCGCCAGCGGACGAATTGAATGTACAGGATTTGCAGGACGTTGAATTTTTATCGCTGAATTCATGGGCCGAATCATCGTTTTATATTAAAAGTTATGTTTGCGGCGGGGCGCGGCGTTGGAATTCGGTAAGGATTTGGATTCGAATGAAAGTTTATGGGTGAGGTAATGGAATTTATATAGCCCGTGAAGTTAAATATAAATGATTCAGGGTTTATGTTATTAGCGCTCGGGTGTTTGTTTGAATGTGGAAAGAGTGTTAATAAAGATGTTTAGTTGTATGAATAATTTAATGAGGAGCGAGCGTTGAATGTGCGATTCTTCCGTCAAAGATTAATGTCGGAAACCTGCGGCGTGTCGTATACTTTATGAGATTTCATGAATATAGATAAAAGCATTTGAGTTGGGGAGATGGCCGGCTTACTTGAGAAGTACTTGTTCAAACTTTTCGAGATAATCTAGATAAAATTGACTGGAAAAGTCTACAATATTAGATACCATACATAAATTTTGTTAATTTTTATATGATATTTTTCTCTGTATACAAAGTAATTAAAAGACTTAAAAATGTTACAATGAAATTTCTAGTGAAAATTGCACTAAAAAAGTTAATTACAGAAAATCATAAAAAATCCATGTCTGCCCTGTCCACAATACAGTCTATCGGCGTAGAAAATCAAGCCAGCGCGCAGGTAATGAAAACACTTTGTCGCTCGGGCTCTATTTGTACCATTCAGCAACAAAGCAGATCTAAAACGCCAAGCAGGAAGAGAGCTCAGCACACACACATACACACAAAGTTCCTCATCTCGCGGACCATAAATAACGTTTTCAATTTGTCCAGTTCCTGCCGACGATGGCTTTACAAATAAGCCGGGAAATTACCAAGCGGCCTTCCCTTATCGCAAACAAGAATCCATCACCTTGATTATGCCAAGAGAGAGAAAGAGAGAGAGAGAGAGAGAGAGAGAGAGCAGCCGTCGACATCCGGAGAAACGAATTTTTTTCTCTCCCCCTTGGCTTTCCCTGAGAAATAGCGCGCGGCACGCGAACTCACGGGCTTCTGAACTTTTGCGATTTTATTTCGTCCCCGCGGCGTGCGCAAATTTTTGGGCTTGGAGGGAGAGCTCGGGCCTTTTTAGCGGCGCGACTTTTAATTGGGTGGCTTGGGGGAGAAAATATAATGGAGAGCCGGGAGCGAGAAAAATTCGAGTAATCGAGAAAAATTACGTAATGCCGGCTGGAAGTTATTCGGATTGGAATAATGTCGGCAGGGTAAGAGGGTTCTGGAAAATATTTTGCGCATTGTGTTTGTAATTAGAAGTGAGGCGCTTGCGAGAGTTTCAAGTTTTAATGTTTCCAGTTGTTGCCACGATATTTTTACATTGAAATAATATTATTTATTTGAAATATAATTAAAATAAATTCTTTTTTTCTCTTAATAAATCACAAATCCAGAAAAAAATTTGGTACAAAAAATGTTATATATAATTGATATTTTTTTCAGATTTACTATTTGATATAAAAATATAATTTTTTGTCAGATTCTTATTTAAACTTGCGATGGATATAAATAACAACCTAACTAGCTTCTTGCGATTTGAAGGATTAAACTTTGAGTGTACATCATATTATTTGAAAGTAAAACAATTTTATGCAAATATAAACATGAAGTCAAATTCTCAAATAAAACGTATGAGTTCATGCATTAAAAAATGTTGAATTTTCTTTTAGCACCAACCGCTGCATCAAATAAATATCGCTCCTTACAGCTCCCTTTTTAATACACTCCAGCCAAAGAAAACACTGAAATATTTTCCCTCCGACGCTCCTAAACCACAAGCGTCCGACGGCTCACATGATCCGCAAATAAATTCCACAAAATAAACGTCCACACGTAGCTCCACCCCGTATCTTCCTAAATCTCGCCCATCTCCACATACGGAAAACTTCAGTGGATAAAATTTCTGTCATCCCGCAAAACGCAAGATCATTTTTCTATAATACGCGCCTTTCCCGTGATGTATAGTCCTCCCCATCTTTTGCAGCGCGTACGTTTTTACGGGCCAAGTTTTTCGAGTGTCGTGGAAGCGGAGGAAAAATGGGCCGTCCTCGTAGGTATAGGTACGAGCGAAGGGATAAACAAATGGGCTGCGTGAATTTAAAGGATGTTTCTATTTTCGGAGAAAAAGAGAACGGACGTCACACTGCGGCAATCGATTGGTTTTTTGGATCCTTTTTTTGCTTTTGTTTTCGTTTACGTTGCTTCGGGATGGCTTAAAAGAAGAATGGAGAAAAATGTTGCTTGTGCTTTGCAAAATGGGTCGCAAAGTGTATATAAAGCCCTTTAACCGGTGAGCTGGCCGAAATAGGCCAGTCTTGTTATTGTTTCTTAAAATGCAAATGGGACCGGTGAAAAATTGAAGGTATGTAAATGTATACATACAACAAATATATAGTTTAGTTTTGATTTTTTTATGGATAAATATTAACTAAAAATATTGTCTTTATAGTAAGATATTCAGTAGAATTAATTGGTTATTAAATATCATTTTGTAAACGGTGAGGGTGACCGTTTTCATTATTTATTGAATATCGAGCTTTTGATGTGTATCAATATCGCAATATGTACATGAATGCAAATATTAACCAATCGGAAATTATCAGTTTGAGTAGACTAATATTCGGTTTCAGGTACAAACGATAAAATTGTTTTTGTTTTTATTCCAATAATTTCAACTGAAATACTATGAGAAAAAATTAAAAAAGAATGATATGTTTATTTATTTATTTATTTATTTATTTATTCATTTATTAGGTAATAAATGGGCTATATAGCCCTTTTACAAGAATAAACAAAGATTAGAGAATGCGTACGCAGGTCAGCATGCAAATACGCACAGACAAAGAGAAATAACTACTATGTCGCTATAGAATTAGGAATAAATACGATCAAATCCATCTTGATAAAAATAATTTCTTTTAGAAATTTATTAGTTTATTAGTATGCAATTACGTCACCGTGTAAAATTAGTTTTTATCTACTGTAAAAAGATTTTATGCACGTTAATGATAATAAAATAAAATCAAATAAAAATTAAAAATAATTTATAAACAAAATCAAAGAGATGGACAAATTCTTCAAAAAAAGTTCAACAATGCATATTGTGAAAGTAGATCATATTTATTTGAGGTATTACTTTTTTGTGTATTAATAAGGTAATTCTTTATATTGGAAACAGCTACTTCTCGGAATAAAAATAAAAGTTCCAATAAATCTTTATTCCAAATCCATCTATTTGAATGCACAGCTAATGAAGATAATTAATTCTCGGATGCAAATGCGGATATTTTGCTAAAATTTTATTTTAAAATAAAAATCTATGAAATATTCTGAAAATACTCATCGAATTTTTTTTTTTACTAATATCCTAAACTCGAACCCTCTCTAAAAACTCAAACCAAGGCCTCCCCCTGTCACCGCATCTAAAAATATCAGATAATTTCAAAAACCACCCCTTCCGCCCAAAAAATTTACGAGCCTAAACCTCGTCCTCAATCTCATTCCTTAATTTCCGCCGTCGCCTCTCTCTCAAACACTCCATAGCAACAAACTTTCACCATCTCGCCAAACTCTCAGTCACAACCTCTTACCAACCCGGAACAAAACGTCCCGATGCCCTCTTCGGCCGGAATAAAATAAAGCGTCCGGCTTGCTCTCTTTGAATAATAAATCTCGGCGGCTGAAAAACTGCGCCCATCGGCGGGAAATTGAAAAGAGGAGGGCGCGCGCCTGCCGAGGACAAAAAGTTCGCGGTCGTTAAGTTGTCGAGGCGCGTGTACGTGACTCGAATGCCGCGGCTGAATTTTCATTCGGCCGGCAATCGCGCGGCCGGATATTCCGTTGTCCCTTTTTCAGCGCTCCTGAAGCGAGGTTTTTGATCCGCGACTTTCTCTCCTGAGCGTAAATTTTCTCTCTTCATATATATCCCCGTGGTTTTACGAAATTACTTCTTTTTTACGAGTGCCTTCTCGTGTCTGCGTATCTTGCCGCGGCGAGTTTATGCGAGGGCTGCACTTTGCATTCATAGCGCAAACTTGCTTTCGGCTGAAAATTTCCGCGTTGCGCACTTTGTCTTGGGCCATTTTTTTCCTTAACTTTTCTCGAAATAGTAAACTACGGCTGCTCTGCATCTTTTTCTCCTTCCCTTCTCCGGGGCTTCCTATTTGTATCCGGCCATCTCTCTTTGCATTTTTTACGAGCGCTATGAATTTTTTAGAGACTTTTTATCCTTTTTTTTCGCCGTGTATTTTCTTTGTATTTAACGTGGCGCGCGTTTTTCATTGCGCGTTTTCCTGTTTGAGGATGCTTTTCGTCAATCTATATTTCTCTATTTTCCTAATTTGCTGCTACTCTTTGATATATATGTATATTTTTTTTATGACGTTAACTGTTATGAAAATATATAATCATACTGATGATGGGTAAGGACATTTTTTTACAAACATACTTTTTTCTAAAATTCAGAATTGTGCACTGTGTCCTTTTATAAGACATGAACAAAAAAAAAAGAAAAAAAAATACTAAAATGTTATTTTCCAAAAAAACTGTTTACGACTCGACAGCTCAGAAATAAAACCTTGCAGTCTCATAATCGCACCCAGCCAAAGCCAAAAAAAAAGGAAATAAAACCTTTCTAAGCCTATAAACACGTCCTATTGACCATCCCTCTTTTTCCGAAGCCACGCTTTTTTCCCTCCACTCCAGACAATGATTTAGCTTACTGCACGTGAATTCCTTGCCCGAGCTCATAAATTTCGCATTCCCGCGAGCGCTCGCCTTTTTTTTTATCCCCGCATTCCCTGTTTATTTTCCCTCAGCTTCATTTCGCCTTCTCTTTCCCTCTCTCCTCCGTTTTTGCCATTTCTATCAGCACTCACGAGGAAAGCCGAATTTCTGCGGTGGCGGAAAACGAACCGCCCGAGGCTCGCTCGTCCCTTTTATTTACGAAGGCCCCAGCCAATCCTAGGACTCCGGCGATGACTGTCTCGATTTTTTCCCAATTTTCGAAATCCTTTGCGCGTGATAAAGAGAGACGCACGCGACCAAACTTTGTCTTCGCTCTAGCGTATAGCTGCGGGCGGGAATTTTTCTATTTCTGTCTGCGTGCTTCCGCGGCGCGAGGCGCCAAAAGAAATCGAATCAAAATCAATTTCGACGTCAAAGAAAAGCCGCGGCGTTTGTTGTTTCATGTTTGAGCTGCCTGTTTGTGCAGATGCCTCAGACAAGGTTATAATGTACGTGTATGGACTGTTATTCGACGGATCTGATCAATCCGTTTCCCTTTAAATTTTTCAGCCGCTTTTTCCGAGTTTGGTGTTTGTGGGTAAAGGGGAAAGCTTAGAGTTGTTTTAAATTAAAGTGAGCAAATGTTTGCTGTATAAACGCGCGAAAATCATATAATTTTGTAGCAGCGTGCAGTATGTAAAATATGTAATTAACATATGAGAATATTATTAAATCTTTTATTTATTAAAGCAAACGTATTTGTTTTCTTTTCGTCATGTAATGTTAGAAATACTAACGTTCAATTCTCAAATATTAATATTACTATATTATCTATCTAATACCGTTTTCAAACAATTTTTAACAACTATAACGGAACTACAATAATAAACCTCAACTAACCAGCGACAACATAAAAAAAATTTATCACAAGCATAAACAAAATGTTTTACAGCACATCCAGCTCCAGCAAAAACGGGTGCTCACGGGCACCAGCGACCAAAATAATTGGCACGCGATCTCATCGTTATATACATCCACTACCGTAAAATCCCCGACAATGTAAAAATCCTCTTTACAAAGATCGCCAGTCTCCTCTCGCATCCTTCAAAAACATCCCTCTCAAAAAATCCTCGCACTGCTCGAGCGATTTCAAATATTTCAAGCTGTGCGAACGGTTTACGAAAACGTGACACGAACTTGCGTCGCGGCAAATCCTGTCAAAGTATTATCGCGGATTCAAGCGGGTAAGGGATGAACACGCGATTGTGTAATTCGCGCCCGGCGGCGCGCGGACGTGAATTAATGAAAGGGATATCTGACGAAAAATGCCGGGAGCGAAAAATTTGCGAGCTGGAATTCGGCCTGGATTATTTATGCAGGATGAGCCGAGGTAACCCGGGTGTATTTTCGTTTCGATGCACGCGGGATATTTCGGATGTCTGTTCGGATGAAGGTTTGAATATTGTTTTTCGCGGATTTACAGAATGTTGAGCTGCAGTGAATGTTTCTTTAAACGTGACAGTTTCGAAGATGGAATATTTTTAAACTCCGATCTTGTTACAAAGTATTTCTAGAACTTTATTATTACTCGATGACAGTTTAACCGTGACTTCGAATCAACCCAACAAGTGCAATTTGATTTTCATGCCCTCGCAAGTCGGCCACTATCCCAAAATCAAATTCCCGAAGCTCCTTGAACTCCTCGAAACGAATCCAATTCAAAGTTCCCGGCTCATTCAACGGCTTCTCGACTCACCTGTCTCTGATTAATATTCGATATCACAAAGGACGCCCGGGGGGTGCTCGATTTCCATGTACTCGGCGAAATCAATGGGCCAGCGGCAAGTCAATCGAATGCAAACGTGCCCCCTTACTTTAGCTGCCGCGAGAGCGTGAAGTTATGCGCATATGCATGCTGCTAAGGTGTTGGGGGAATAGTTTCCGGGAGAGATAGCGTGCCAGTGGTGAAAGGATGTAGTAAGTTAGAGGTTTACAGGGGAATGAAAAGGGGGATAAAGGCGAGCGCGCTGCTCTTTTCTGGGTTTTCGGAGGATTTTGAGAATACAAGTGGAGGTGGGAGAGGGGTTTAAGCTGGAACGTTGTAGGAGGGATAAGGGAGTACAATTGCGAGAGGAAAGCTTTTGTGCAGTTTATTGTTTTGGTATGTTTTTTTAAAATAATTATTATTATTTAGTAATAATTTTTTTATTATTTGAAAAGTTATTAAACTGAGTTCCTGATTGAATTATTAAAATAAATAAAGTACCGAAATAAATAAAACAAAATAAATATACATGATTTATTTCGCAAACAAAATTATTTTACAAAATGAAGGCTTTAAAAAATTTAATCTCCAGGGTATCCTTCGACCAATGGCGTTCACTTAATTAATTTTTTCCCTAAAAATAAAAATTTAACGGAGGCACTAAACCAAATTCCATCCACGCTCAACATGTATCGCATCTTCCGGTCGAAAAAATGGCGCTGCACATAAAAAAAAAATTTCGCCCCGCTGAAAATTCATTTCAATGAAACTTACAAAAAAAAGAGCTCGCTCAGCTGCGGCGAGCTCCAAAAATCGTTCCATTTGTCAAATGAAACGATTCCTATACCTCCCACACTGACCTCAAGCGCAGAGAGCGACCCTTTTCAGCGAAGCCACACACCCAGCCTGCTCCGCTCGAAAAATTAATCGCCCCAGCGATCAAAACGAAAGCCCGAGAGAAAGAGATATAGAGTCGCGCGAGTTCACCAGCTCGGGCAAAAAATCGACGAAGGGCAGCCGGCCGATGAATTACCGCTTTCCACTCTGTCCTCGGCCGGCCGCGCGTGTGTTTTACAATTCGCGCATACGCGCGGGCAGCGAGCCAGACGTTTGTCAAATCGGCGCGAGGTGTAGGCCCGTGAGAGCTTTACAGTTGCGCGCCGCTCGTGGCAATTAATATTGCCCAGTCGCGCGAATATCGATGCTAGTTTGTGCCGAGGTATGACGCTGGAGGGGGTGTCTATTTTTGGGGGGAGGAATTCGGCTGACTGTTTACTTGGCGGTTTGATATAGGGTGGCTTGGATCTTTTTTTTCGGGTGTTAGTTTATTTTTGGAGGGTTTGTTTTTTAGAGGTACGTAATTTTAACGTGTACTGAATGTTTGGAGCGTTCCAGATTTAAATATAATTGTTTGTCGGTAGGTGAATGCTTAACTAAAAATAAACAAATCGAAATTTAATTTTAATTTATAAAGCTTTCCGTTTGAATTGACTAATCGATTTCTGTAAAACTGGGTTAAAAGGTTTTTAATGGTTAGAAAAAGGAAAATTGATTTTTGTCTTACCGTGCGCGTCTGTTTCTACTTAATATAGATTGATGCTTTATCCGAGTAATTCAATAAAGTATTTGTAATCTAGTTTTTTGTTTGGCAAATTTTCCAGATAAAAAAGCCCCGCATTTGCCTAAAGTTTGTTCATATTACTTTTCTTTCTAAAGCTGAAAAAGTTGTATAAATATAATCTAGCACGTTCCGCGCCGTACCGGCTTTTTCCTTAAACTGATTCCAGCTATAAAATAAAAATAAATCAGCTACAATCCCATCCAGCTCCAAAAAAGTCATCTCACGTCCTTAATCCCACTCTCCGAGTTGAAAATAATCACACAAACAAAGAAAAGCCGCGCTCCTCCAGTAAAGTTTTTCCTCCGAATCTTATTAGCAAAGCAAATTCGCGCAGAAAACAAAACGCTCCTTTCCGGAACACACAGTGAAAAAGTAAATAAAACCCGAGAACGCTATATTTATTACACTTTTTCGCCGAGCCGCGGGTTCGATTTTAAATCTCCTTTTTCCCGGCCGTCTCTTGCGGAGCTCGTGCGTCTTATCGCAAAAGCCGCGATTCTTATCCGGCGCTCCGGAGGTGGAAGCTGCTTTCGGAAGCTCGTAACGTTTACCGGGGAGGAGCGAGCCTTCGATCCGCCTGTACGTTAATCCGTGCGGCTAAATTGCAGCGCGGGAAACAAGTGCATTCCGGGCTCGTGTAACGGGGAATTTTTTTGGGATTGCTTGTTGTTAAATGGAGATTGGAATGTAAATGCGAGATTGGGTTTGGATTAGCCTGAGAGCGTGGGAATGACTTTTGCTTTTGAGAATTCTGGAAAAAGTGTATTTTTGTAAAATTAAAAATAGATGCCAATTACGTTTTTATGATTTGGTTTTGTTTAAAAATCAATATTTTTTAATTCAGAGAATTTTGTGGCACAGCTATTTGTAATTAATTACACAGTATATCTTTTTTTATTTGTTTCTACCAAAAACTTTTTAATGTACTAAAAAGCTTTTTGATCTAAAATGTTTATAATTCAATAAATATTTTAGCAGTTACTTATAAATCGCGGCTACATTGTTACAGATAAAGCTATTTACGACTATACTCTATTTTCAGCGTTTATGCACATTAGAATCTTCATATTCATACATATTTACACGTGTTCAATCTTCATCGCACTGGACTTGCGCCATTTACAAACCGCGGATAAATCAACATCAAATTGAATAAATAACACATGAAGCCATTTCTTGTGCACTATATCATACCCTTATTATTCGACTCTAAAATTTTAAATTATTACTTTTAGTTTTTCAATATTTCATCGGAATTTTTTGCCACCCAGCGAACGAATAAAAATGAAAAAATAATGAAATAACTAATTAAAATAAAATAACTGAATTAATAAATTTTCCAAAAATATTACTCAACAAAATTAGAAAATAGGAAAATGAAAAAAAAATTAAAAATTTTTGCCTAGTCAGCTTTCAAAAAAAGAAGCACAACCATCCCGGTTCCATTTCACTCTACGACGCGTTCGACTGTGGTAATTCTCGCAGCGCAGCTACTTAAATGCGTGCGCAGAGGTAGCATATGGCGGGACATTATCCCGGCTCTTAGGTGCAGGGATGAGGGTGACGCGTTTCGTTCGTGACGGCTGACGAATGAGGGTTGCTCTTACCCTCCCTCTATCTCTCTCTACTAGCAGGGAGCGAGCTGGAGAGGACAAAAGCGAGAAAAGCGAGGAAATTGTGCAACTGCTAGAGGGAGATTCTCTCTGCTACTGCGACTAGTAATTCGCCACAGGAATTTTCGGCGAGCGTGGAACTTTCGGGCTGGAACGGAAGGTAGGGTTTTTATGGGAGTCGGAGTGTTAATAATGGACAAATTAGATTAACTGTTTTAAGAAAGAGATTTGGAGGTTGTGGTTGGCAGAATTTGTGGCATTTTATGCAGAGCCTGATTAAAGTATTACTAAATTTGCGTAATTGATGAAAAAGTTTATCTATATTAAAAAAGGTTTAAAGAATAAAATTGGGGTTTCAATTAAAGAGATCTGTATCAACGTTAATTTAATTGTAATTTATGAAAAGATATTATTTCTATTTTAATGAAGTATCGGTAATGATAGAATCTTATACATCATGCAAAATCATCACAGGTAAATTAGTGAAAATACATCTGATTTTTCATTTAGTTTCAAGAATCCTTTATTTTTAATCCCTTTAACCATAATTTTCCCACAAAAATGCAAATCGGAACAACGGCGGAAGTAAAAAAGAAGAATAAGAGAGGAACACGAAAACGCTCGATTAAGCTGCAAAACGTGCGGCCGTTCGTGTTCCAGATTATTTTCCGGAGATTTTCAAGATTTTTAGTTTATTTTACGAGAGGGAGAAAGGAAGGAGAGAAATCACTGAACGTATTTCTAGTACGAAGGATTTTCCAGCAGATAGATAACGATGCAAATTGAATAGCGCGTCGTATGCCTAAATTACTTTCTAGCCAAGTGAAAAGGTGAAAATCTGCATTCCATCACTAGGAAAGGCTGGAAAAATCTTTCTTTTTTACATCGTGCAAATTGCTAAGTACAAGTGCTTTAAATTTTAAATGTTCGTAAAAGTTTGAATGCATACATTTTCAAGAAAACATCACTGAATATCGTGATTTGTCGAATCTGAATTTTAGTGGCCCTCGATATGATTCATAGCTTTTTGGATATTGTTTTTACTATCACAGCGATAACCTTTCGTTTTATCGGGCAAAGGATTTAAAACTCGGACATTTCATGTATTATACTATTGAAATATGAAGATTAATTTGAAATAATTTTTATCTATAAAACTATTTTAATTTATTCACAAGTCATAAAGTTGAAGTATCAATAAAAGTTAATAAAAAGTATTTTTACAATTTTTGAATAGACATCAACCACTGGAAGTTTATTGGATCTTTTATTAGATGAACTATAAGATATTTATTGTTTGGATATCTCTTCTCTAGATAATAAATATTTTTTATTGAATGAAAAGCAAACTTTAAGCAGTTATTGTTATTTAAAGAAAAACACTTTAATTTAATGAGCAAAAAGTAGACGTCGCATTTTATTTTATTTTATAAAAATGAAGTACTATTGAAATAAAAAATCAAGAAATACGTACACATTTCCATGAATTTTCTGGGTGGCTAGTTTTTAGTCTCTCGAATCAAAAGTGCAAATTTCAATAGCGGCAGAAATTTAAATTCAATAGAAGTGGATATTTTATAAAAAAGAATAGTAAAAGAAATTCAAAAGAAAGGAAAAAGTAAGTAAAATCAGGATAACTTTAGAAAAAAGAAATATTTTTTTTCAATAAAAAAGAAATGAAGTTTTAAAACTTTT
This sequence comes from Eupelmus urozonus, assembly GCA_900480035.1. Lineage (NCBI taxonomy): Eukaryota > Metazoa > Arthropoda > Insecta > Hymenoptera > Eupelmidae > Eupelmus > Eupelmus urozonus. The sequence goes on along the minus strand of UELX01000705.1, from coordinate 2,074 downwards.
TAATGTAGTTGCTTCTTTGTTTTCATAACTTCTGCTCCGTAAAATAAAATTGTATGATGTGGGATATTATTTCGAGTTTCTTAGCTAATCGCATATTGTACATGTGATATATACTAGTAACAATAAAATACATCTTACGGATACTTTATTAACTTTTCCAATAAAAAATATAAATAATAAATGATTTGCGTCAGTAATAACCCTTTCTCAAAAACAATCATCATTAACTCTCGAACAAATCCATCAAAATTCTTTAAAACTCATCACCGTCATCTAGGTCAACACGTCCTGACACACAAATACTATCAGCAGTCACTAAAAAAAAGTGCACCCCCTGTCACCAGAAGCAAAAGAAAAAAATTTCTATCTCTCTATCTTCGAGTCTGCTATTTCCCAGAGCTCACAAATCACCACGCGTATCAACAGGGCGCAGTCGGGCTCTCTCGATTAATCGCCAAACAATGGCCGTGCGAGGTCGCGGGAACTTCTCTCTATGCACACGGATACTCCTGGCGAGCTCTGTGAGCCTTCAAAATACACTGATTTCGATGCACTGTTACTCGTTATCGGGTCGGGGCAGTTAATAACTTTCTTGCTCCGTGGTCTCACCGTGCGGGGGAGAAAGTCAGGTGGGATTGGCTGGACCGGCGAGTGCAGGTATTAACTGCGTAAGCGTTACTAGAGATAAGGGTAAAGATATGTGCATTGTATGTACAGGATCATGTGGAAAAAAAGATGAAGAAGAATATTTGACAGTGAAGATAGAGGAGTGAATGAGTTTCTTTAATTGTTGATTTTTTGTGTAGATTTTGATAAGAATACAGTTTATAGGTTTATTAACATAAATAAAGTATTAGAATTTATTAATGTTTGAGTAAGAATGTAAAAATACAGATATGTTCACGTGTTTACAAAGTTATATGATTCTTTGTGTTATCTCTTGAAAATGTAAGTTTATTTATCGTTTTTAAATTATCAATGTTTAATGAAAATTTTAATTGGTTTAGTGATCTTGTAACAAATTAAGTTAAAATCTTATCGCTGATAAGATTATCAAATTAAGATGAATTCACGCTCATAAATTTGTTCTAGTTGATACATTTTTCTCTGACGTATATTTTGACGCGACACAATGATAATATATAATAAGTGCTCGAGATCTCGAGATAAAGAATCATAAAAATTTATATTCTATTAAAAGTATTAGTGCTCGGAAAGTCAAGAAAATAATCGAAGAGAAGAAAGAATAAATAGAACGTAACTGTAAATATTTTATGCTTTACGATTAACTAATAAATAAAATGTTTTCTGGTTTTTACAAGCAAAAGCTAATTTTTAAGTTACAGATTATTTGATTCCTGTTAGTGTTCTCTAATAAGAAAGTATTAGAGTATTACTTTGTCTTACATTTTCAATTGTTTTAAATATGAGTAAACTTTAATTGGTTGCTGAAGATATTAAATTAAAAAGTTTGTAAATTCGTTTCGGAGAATATTTAAAAATTTGTAATGGATATTGTTCGTATCAAAGGGAATTAAACATGAATTTCTTTAGTGAAATTTGAATCTAAGAAGCGATTAAGTAGTCGATTAAAATCCTCATCACTATTTATTCAAATTCCATTAGAGAAAGTAAAGTAGATCATTAGCCGAAGAGCCATTTCGAAAATACATCCTTATATTGAATTCTATTGGTATTTATTAATGAATAATTTTCATTACTTGATTCCGGACAATCGTCCATTTATGACACTATGTACAGACAATAAATCAACTCAATTGAATTAGAAATATCTATGGAAGCAATTTCTGTCAATTAAAATTGAATTTTAACGTACTCGAACATTTCCAAAACAATTTTAATTAACGAATCAATACATCCCGGGCTTATAGGCTTGGTGATTTGATCAGATTTCCGCTAGGGAAACAATGGCGCATGAATTTCATGATCAAATAATAAAGGAGGAGAGAACCGGTAGAGCTGGGAAATGGCAATCAACTCTCTCTCTCTCTCTCTCTCTCTCTCTCTCTCTCTCTCTCTCTCTCTCTCTCTCTCTCTCTCTCCCTCTCTCTCT